>VDFB02306524.1:0-10865 GCA_007258455.2 Sequoia sempervirens | reverse complement strand
CAGAGATGGAGAATTCCATGCAAGAAATTATGAAAAAAATGATGCAAAGCTTCAAAAAATATGATAAGGTTTTAACGAAATTATTAGAGCATTCAAAAGAGAGAGACTCTCTCATTGCAGATGAAGAGAAAGAAAATACTAAAGGAAAGGAATCTTTCAATATAGGGAAAAAAGAAATCAGTAAGAATGAGCTTAGGAAACAAAATCTTTGTTCACTTGCAAGGGGCCTTGGGAGCGGAATCACCTATGCACAGGTAAACAGGTGAAGAGGCTAGAGGAGGAGCAAATAGTCACAAAAGCAATGATTGTAAATAGGAAGTTGCCTCTAATGTTTGTGATGTTAAGGATGAAATTAAATTTGTAGGTGCTTCTTCCATTACAGCTGAGTACATGGAATTTTAGGAGGTAACATTTGATTTTGGTTCCTCAACAAAGGAAGAGGGGGCTATTCCAACAAAATGGCACAATGGTTTGTAATGAGGGAGAGGCAAATGTTGGTATAGCCGTATAGGTAAAGGTTGCACGAGTCTCCTTGTGGGGAGTCTAGAGATTGTGGTACCTCCTAGTGAGACAACTGAGTTTGATTATTCTATGTGTGATTTTAATGCTGTCCCATTTCTTTTACACGAAGAAAGCATGGCATCATACAATGAAACAATTAAGTGGGATGATGATGATGATTTTGTCTTTGGAACTAACGCTGTCCTAGTTCCAAATCAGCTAGTATGCAAAGAGATTATCATAGAAGAAGATTTTGGGGAGAGTCAAGTCCTTCAAGGTCAATCAGCTACTTCATCCAATGAATCCAATGTTGTTCATAAGCTTAATTTGGAGAACCAATTGAAGGTTAGTGAAGATAAGATTGTAGCAGCATTATCACATTTCGATAGCTCTCACAAGTTTATTGTAAATCACCTTTGGAAGGTTCAACTTGAGGGAGGGAAAAAGGGTTTTGAAGAGGAGTCCTCTCATAATGATTTACAGGCAATCAAAACAGGTATGGAGACAATGAAATTAAATTATTTAAATCTGCTCTTAGATCGAGATCATCTCCTCGATCTTGCTGTAATTTATTTAGGTGCATTGAGAGGGAAAGAAGAGGAAGTTGATAAGCTCACTCACGAGCTTAAGGTTACCATGGATTCGTTGAAGACTCTGTTATTGGGTTCTTCATTTTAGCCCCCCGAACCGGCCAAAATACGTGTGGGTTCTGGTTCTGGTTCGGTTCTTCTTTGGGTTCGCCTGGGTTCTCCATTTTCCACCCGGGTTCTCTGTGAAGCACCCATAGAGAACCCGGGTGGAAAATGGAAACCCTGGCCGAACCCGGGGAGAACCCAGAAGAACCCGGGCGGACCCACGTCATCTAGCCTAGAAAAAGGCAAAAACTCAACTTAAAAACAAAAAATAAAACCCTAAAAAGTGCCCAGATTGCCTTATATTGACTTGGCCGACCAAATGAGGCTCATTTTGCAAACTCAAAAGAGCAAAAACACCATTTTTTTGCCTCCAAGCTAAAAAATTATGAATATGATTACAGATTATATGGCATTATGGCATATTTACATTTACATTTTTGCAAATTATGAATATGATTACAGATTATATGAGGTATTACCGTATGGCGTATTTCATTGTTTCAATATTCTATGGCATTATGGCATTATGATCATATGATTATAATTTTGAGCATGCTTATGAGTCTATGGCATTATCATTATGTTTATAAATTTATAATTTAATATATATATATATAGTACGGCCGTACCCGTACCTGTACCCTAGGAAAAAAAAATTGCCGAACCGGCGAACCCGAACCTGAACCTGAATTTGAATCCGTACCCGAACCGGCAACTTAGGTTGAAGAGCACTCAAATGGCCCTTCAAGAATCCGAGATCCATGTTGATGAGCTTTGCTTGGAGTTAAGTTTGGCTCAATGTTCATCATTTACATAAGAGACTTAGTTGGCTATGTCAGCCATAGTACTCAATGAAGAGAGTAGTGTGAAGTCCTCCATCGTTCACACTCAAGATGTGAGTGAGGAGCCTACTATGTTGGTCAAGCACGAAGAGTCTTCTTTTGCTAAAGATTCCTGGATTTCAGTACAAGTGACTCATGTCCTAGAGTTATGCATGAGGGTAGAAATGTCCCAGCTCTAAGTTGTTGGGTTTCTACCTCCTATATTGTTGAATGATGGCTGTCCTTTGCTGATTAGAGAATTCTCACAGTACACTTTGAGGACATTGATTATTTGGATGCATAGGAGAGTTTGGGATTGCCACCTTGGTGTTGGAGGATGGTTTGATGATGAGTTCTTATCATCGTTTGACATTAGAGATACCTTTTGTTCCATCATAGACATGATTTATAGATTGCATGGTGCTGTTTGATTTATACTAGCAAGTTGAAAGGGGTTGGTATGTGTTTCTATGCACTAGTGTTGGGCATCTTTCACATCCACAGGAGACCACTTAGTGTGGGGTGGATTGTTGATGGCGCAGATACATCAGTCTTGGCTACAGGTTCAGGCGTCACCAGTGGAGTGAGTGCTCAAAATGATATTATGGGCACAAGGCTCTTCATTGGTAATGTAGAGATTGTTATTGGACAACCTTGTAAGGAGAAGATGGCTTCTTCTGAAACTTGTATGATGGATCATAATGTTGTTCCATCTTTTCTAGAGGATTGTAGAGCATCATCTAGTGAGGAACATAGCATTCTTGATTTTATGTTTCTTTCTCTTGAAAGCAAATCAGAAAATTCTTTATGCAGTTGATCGTGACCTTTGGCCCAGTGAGAGGCATGAATGGAAGAAATAGTTGCAGGTCACTGAGGATGAGGTTGACCAAACCTTGGTTCGCTTCGATAAGACAAATAAGTTCATTGAATATCTCATTTGGAAAATTAATTTCGAAGAGGGACGGGAAGGTCCATGGGAAGGAATTAAGGCCTCGTGTTTGCAAAAAATCAAGTGTGACCTTGAAGACATAAGATCAGAGTACTTGAAATTGCTTTTCGATAGAAACCTTGCCATCAGGGCTGCATAGGGAGTTGATGGTGCTGTTGCCAGTTCTGTCCAACATGTTCTAAGTCATGAGTCATCTTCTGATGATGTTAGTGAAATAGGGAATCCTCATGACTACTATGGAATTTTGTTGACCCAGACAGGTGAATTTCACCTGGATTGCATAATGAGGTGTGTTCATCAGTTTACTTTCAGCCTGTATACACAAGATTTGACCATGTCTTTGATGTCACATAAAGGTGGGTTGAATAAGGGGTTTTCTAGTTCACTCTGGTATGATATGTTTTCGACCACAAGTGATGAGTCTAAGTTTTGTAAGTCTCCTTCGCTTACTTTTGATGGTTGTTTCCAGAAACATAAATTTGAGACTTGGTACAATTGGATTCCTGAGGTTATCAGAGTGGCACAACGGAAGTCAACAGGCGTTGGGAATGTTGGACTTTCAATTTGTCCATGGGACCCAGGTAAAGTCCACCTATGGACAGTTATGATACATGAGGTTTACTATACTTGGAGTTGGCATTATGAGGTTATGAGCTTTTTGACCAAGTACCCAAATGAGAGTCCACCTATTGTTGCACTCAAAAATATTTTGTGTTCTTGGATGATTGAATTCACGATACAATAGGTGGGACAAATCCTTGGGCACAATTTATATGAGGATGATTTTCAGATTTGGGAACCAGGAATTTTAATGCAGGGTGGATGGCTTCACCGATTGACAAAGCTTGACAACGTCTTGGGCTTCAGCTACATACAAAGTTTATGGGTTGGAGCATTCTGTAGGATCATTTGGGATTCAGGTGGTTGGTGGACAGATGTAGTTGGTTTTCCACTCTGGCTTCAATTGCTATGGCAATTGGGTTGGTTTGCAAGATCATATTTTTTAGGATTTTCTTGAAAACAGGGGCCCGAAAACCCTAATTTTCAAAATTTTCAGTTTTTTCTAGTATCTTTTAGATAGTAAACCCACAAAAAGCCCATACTTTGTTTGACCAAAAACTGACTTTTGACGACAATTTTACAAGGTTTAGACCATATTAATCAAAATGCCTTAATGAAGCAAAAAAATTGTTTGGGGTACAACAAAAGTTTAGGAGATTTTTAATGTGAAGCTCAAGATGGAATGAATAAGTTATTATGAATAAGTTGTTCCAAGGAAAATTTCAGAGTTCATAGTACTTGATGATGGTTGTCAAGGCTAGCAATAAGCATAGGTATTAGTTTTAGCATGTAGGTAAACATAGAGTTATGTATTTAATGGATTGAATTGGCATACTTTAGATAATATAGTATTTTATCATTTATGTTTTTGAACCAGGTGTTTGACTTTGGGAATTAGTCATGGCTGAGGATACGTTTGTTTTGTATGAGTGTTTGTTGCAGAGTTATCCAACTAACCATAGTTTGAAAACTCAGACTTGGCACAAACTTGGCAATATAAAACTTTGACTAAGACTCGAGATTTGGCAAAATATCGGCAAAAAAGGAAACCATAATTACACACAAAAAAAAATAATGCATTTAGAGAACCAATCTGTCTATTCTAATCATTGTTTGTCATGATTCAAAGATCTCCAGTGCCAAGTCCTCTCTATTTCTAATCAAATCTTTGTTCTTCCAATCTCTTCTCTCAATGTGTTTTGGCGCATAGATGCCAAAGATGTCTTCTGCTGGGTAAAATAAGAACACATAATGTCAAACAATGAACTAAAAAATTGAAAAGTGTGGGATTTTTTTGTATTCTGTCACTAGGTGAGTCTACACTCCAAACTCATGTGTCACCGTAGAAAACTCAGCTGAGTCTCTCTCAAAAATTTGCTTGATTCAGTGCAGCGAGCAGAAAAACTTGTGAGTTGTACAATATATTATGTATGCATCTTTTGATATGAATAAAGTTGCGAGTTCTATTTGTATGTATGTTGATTTATATTGTGTCTTTTTCTTGTCTGCTTGTGCATATTTTTTTCATATTACTTATACTAAAAAATTGATGGGAAATATGCTTGACTTCAGCAAGAAATAAAGAAAAATGATGATCATTGTCATCACTGCAAGCTAGCTTGTAGAGGCTTTAAAAAGATAGAGATAAATGTGATCATCCATAGCTTCTACAATTAATTTTAGGCCCATCTCAAAAGAGATTCAGAAATTGTAAGTTTCGATTAAGATACTTCCATTTCTAGTAGAGACCAGAGAACTTCCAACTTTTAATTACCTACCTTTTCCTTCTAGCTCTGGTACAGTGCAAATTATTGATGAGGAAAAAGAAAAGGACTTGCTAGCAAGTTATCTTTCCATAAGTGCAAAAACAAAGATCCAGACTGTATACAAAAATCAAATATCATCTGAAATGTGGTCATTCTGAATTCGAGTCTATAAAGTTTGTGAACTCTTTAGTGTTTGAATGGTCTATACTATGTATTTATCTCACTCTCCATTTCTGTTAGAGATTTTTGTTTTGATCTCTGTTCGATGTCTCAGAAATTTTGAGAGTCAAGGATGTTTATGATATTTGAAATTGATAACTTTTCATAGTCTATGAAATACTTGATTCTATGCCAAGCTCTGTAGAATGTTTGTTTCTGTAGCCCCCAGTTGAAGCATTGCTTTTAGTCTTCGACTTAACAAACTTTTGGGTGTTTTGGCACATATATTTTCTTATTATTGATTTAAAGACTACTTTTTTTATAAGTAAGAAGAAACAAGAATTTTGACTTGCACTTATGTTAAAGATCTTTTTTAAGATATCGTTTGACTTATGTTTTAGTGTTTTTCATTTTACTTAATTATTTGTAAGGGGATCAATTCTGAAAGTATTAAATATTTTTTAGTTCTTTTGTAACTAGTGCATTGGTGAACTTTTGTGACATGATAATAAAGTTTTAAACACTAGTACTTAGTCAAAATGTATACTTGGAATAAATAAATTCAGGGACTATTTTGCCTATTCTCCTCCTTATGTGAAGCACAGTTTGAATTATGAGGGGCAAAATATTTTTTTTCTTTGTCAACCTGAGACATGTGCTTCTATCCCTTGATTAGAGTCTTTTTCCCTCCCAATTTTCATTTGATTAGTATTTATGAATCACTGGGGTGAACTTTGAATGTAACATCAATGATTTTGTGCACAGGTGTGGTGCAAAGAAACTGCTGGATAATATCATTTCTTTATTGCAATTTTTCCTTTGCTTGTTATCTTGTGCGTTTGTATTGATAGTCTCTTAACTGTACTGATAAAATCCTTACAGGAATAATCAAAGAGTTCAAGACCCTGTTACAAGGAAATTTCTCTTTGAAATTTGCAAAGTTCTTCATGATTCAATTGATAGCTTGACCAGTGACGATGATTGTAGGCAGATTCCCAATCTTGTAACACGCTTTGTGCAGCTGGTATATTTTCTTCTAGTCTTTCTACTTGTTCTATGCATTTTTTTTTTCTCTTAGGTAATTTTCTGAAGGACAATTTTTCTTTTTAGGTTGATTTTGCAGGAGATTCAGAGAAACATTTATCTTTTCTTGTAGATTGCCGTGCAACCTTTGGAAAAATGGACATTTTAAAGGTTTGTTCTTTCAAAGATCCTTTGTTAAACTGCACCACTTCTAGGACATAAAATGCTATTTGTGTCTCAATTGGTTTCTTAAAATTTGAGAAACTAGATCTTTACCTTTTGTTCTCGGACAAGATTTCCATGCTTACTAAAATAGAAAATTGCTGCAGAGCACTTCTTTTGTACTAGTTACAATTGCATTTATAATTTTCCTTTTATTAAGTTTGAAATAGTTCACCAACCAAAATAGCTAAATTGCTATTGTAATAGCTGTTGTTTTCTTTTTAATTGGTAGCAGCACTTATGTTTTCAGATAAATTTTAATTTATACATTTTAGAATTAAATGTCTGTCGACATGGGCAACTGTCTGATGCTTTGCATGCAATTGAGTCACATATTCAAAAGATTTTTGATCCTTAAACATCATTGCTTCTACTTTGATAACGTATGTGATGACTTTCTGAACCTTTTTTAACAACAACTACATGTTATCTTATGTTATGTCCTACATTTACTCGCTTTCATCCAACTTCCTTTTCTTGTTGACAACATGATCTATATTAATCATATTTCTTGCTTGATTTGTATTGATAGCTAAGATGGTTTTCTATGTCCTGACTAAGTTCACATTGTGAAATGTCCCATCCCAATCTGAGCTTTGTCTTAGAGAATTTGCTCGAATTATTTGTCAGTTTTGCATAAGGGACATTTTGTCAAACACTTTCATTACATTGCATTAAATTACCACAATACTTGAAATAAGTGCATAAAGAGATTCAAAGTCAAAGACCTAATAACTTAATCCCATCATTTAAGGCTGCCTTTCATTTGATTTACATGGGAAAGTAAAGCTACAGGTTTACAAAGACTCAATCTGAGCATACACAGAGACCTGATAAGCTACAGCAGTGCATTTGAGACTTGTTCATGACAGAAATAACATTAAAAGCACCCAGATTTCCCTTTACAGTGCATATTCACAAAGTACACAACCCAGAAAATCACTACAGCAATTGAAATGAGTGCTAGAAACCTGAAACCTGGAAATAAGTGCAGAAAATGCATTATCAGCAGCTGTCATGATTGATCAGACTTTGCCAGGATAACCACAATGAGCTCCAGGACTTCCCAAATGCCCTTTAAATGCAGCAAACACCTTTAATATGCTGCACAATGGATCAGATCTCAAGATGCCTTGAATGATAGAGATTTAGAGGCTCAAACCTAGGTGTTTCACCTTCTTGAAACCCCACGTGCAAAAGAGATGGAGTACGGCTTGCAGCAGATTGGTACGGCCTCCTTTTGAAGAACCACACGTGCCAAAAATGGTAGTCACAAACAGCAAGTAGGATCTGCAATCAATTGCAGATCAACAACTGATGATTCTGCCTTCAATTACCTCTTAAATTCAACTCCAATAAGCACAATTGTGACCTCTGAGTAAAACCACCTGAAGATGCAAACCTTGGGTGGTATTTTACACTTGTAGAATGCACAATCTGAGAGAGCTATGTTCTCCAAGATCAATTTGCAGATGAAAACCCTTGTTTTCTTCTCACAGCCAAAACTCATGAAATTTGCTAAGTGTTGAATGAATGAAGAATGAGTTTTTTTCAAAGCTTTTATACTTGCTCACAAAACCCACGACTTGTCTTCCATTTTAATATTTAAAACATTTGCTTTTGATGCTTTAATAAAATAATTTTCATGTGCTCGCATCCTTTTATGACTTGAATGATTGACCTTATGTTATATAACAATAAATCATATATTATAAGGTCATAATGCACCATTAATGATATCCTCGAATAAAATAATATAATGAACCTCTTAATTGTGGCGCCCCTCATAAATGTTTTTTTAAATATTGACCTCATGATTATAAAAACCATATATTATAAAGGCCAATTCATTAATGAACTTTATATTTAATTATTATTAAAGTTAGCACTTTAATAATAATCTATTCATCATAACTCCATAAATATTCATCACCAACTGATTTTGCCAACACCACGAGGTTACCCACTACTCATACTTCTCATCTAGATGCCTTACTATAAATAGTAAGGTTGGCCCCCAACGTCCCAAGTGACTTACTAAAAATAGTAAGTGTGTATAATTGGAGCCTGAAACACCTCAAGAAGGCTAACCCTGAATATGCCGAAGTATTGGAGAAGAAAACACTATAAACTGGCATCAAAAGAACTAGATAACTCTCACATAAGGCCCCCTAAACACCAACATTAGCCTACGAGGACCCAATGATAGGCTAATCCACCAAACTCTAACACTAGCTAAAAAGGGGACATTACAGTCCGCCCTCCATGAAATTGCTTGACCTCGAGCAATCTCAACTAAATTCCTTAGCCTGTTGTCCGAATGCCAGGATCCCAAATCAATCTGTAGAATGCCCAACAATACTCAACACCACTGTAAACAACTAATCCAATGTAGAGCAATCTTTCAGATATAGAAATCCATGGATCCCATAACCAGAATGGAAGTTTGCCATACACATTACCTGCTGACTTCCATAGCGCTACTCTTACATAACCTTCACCATGCTGAGAGTGGTGAAGCAACTCACTAGGATCCAACCTTACTAACGTGCCAAACCTGTCACCACTTGGATCCCAGCACAACAAAACCTCACATCCATCGATAATGAGGAGATAAAAGTATCTTGAAGTGTCTGTATCACAACACCTCTCTCCATCCTCTGCAAACCTTCTATGGATGTGATGACTACCCCTCATAGGTGCTGAAGGATGTGTAATTGCTCCTTTTAGGTTGCTGATATGGAACAAAACAACATCCTCAAGACTGCAAGACTGACCTATGGGGATGCAAAAGATACCAACAGGTTCATAGGATGATGGAGTGTCATCCCTATGCTACTCTCCCATGACGAGGAAATGATATGACTCTCCTCTAGTCTCATGTACAACTATTGTCATCCAAGGACTATGAAAAAATTCTTGGTCCGATGTAATAGAACAACCATCTCTTGTCAACTTATGGAGTAGAACTCCATCACTGCGGGATGAACTAACCAAGCCATCATGCTCACTAATACCACAACCTCTCTGTAACCAAGCCTCCAATTGAAATCTTTGAAAGAAAGAAGCAAACTCTACCATGGACACATCAGCATGATGAAGATCTGATCCCTAACCCTATAAACAACCATCTGTAGATAACAGAGCTGGATACCTGCAGTCTCTAGTTCCATCCACTAGAAATGGAAGCACTCCATCCCACAATGGATGATATGAATCCCGACCCAACCCACACATACGCATCAACAAATCATCTGTTTGTGGACTAAAAGAGAAGTGATGAGCACTCCTTACTATGCAGTCAAGATAGAATGGACCTGCTTGCATCAATGGTTGACCGACATAGTCATTGGGAATGCACACTTTGTTACTCTCATCACTTGAATCAGGAGGTGGCTCATGTATCCGATTCTAAAGGGCTGATTGGGTAGATGCTTTGCAAGTCCTCTCTACGAACCCAATAGCAAAGCCCTTAACTGATAGTAGCTGGAGGTAATCTGACTTAATACCCTCCAAGGCACACACGATAGTCTACAAACTAGATATGGAAGTGCCAACTACTACCCCTGTCCGCCTTTCCTCCAATTGTGCTGACCACAAGAGGTACTCCACAAACTTGTGTGTGCTGTCAAAATGAGATAAGGTTTGGACAAACCTATCCTCAGTGATTATCAATTGTTCCCTAAATCCCGGTGACTCATTAGGCTCAAGCCTACCATCCACCTCAACCAATGCATTACCCGATCTGCTGGTAGATGTAGGAGACGTGCTCCCACTAGTAAACGGCCTGCAATCCTCATGCAAATAAGATGGGACAACGTGATGATTCAACATGCTAGTCACACAAGACTCTGCCTCCTTAGCACAAAACTCACCAATAGAAACCTCTACTCCGCCAATGTAGAGACTAGTAACCCTGTCACGTGTGGATGCATGCACCTCACTACTAGCTGGTCCATACAGTGTATGCATCTCTGTCTCTGACATGTTTGTATCTCGAGCCCTCGACCCATAAGTACCACTCTCATCCGTAGGTGTCATGACAACCCTAGAAAACTGAATTTCTGCTGTGGATGAAGGAGATTGAACTAAGCTCAACTCCTCACAGAGCTCATCAATATGAACCTCTGCTTCTTGAAGGGCCTTCTAAGTGCTCTTCAAGGAATCCTCCATGACAATAAGCTCATCAGTAAGTATTACAAGTGAGATGGTAAAATATTTGATAATA
>VDFB02306521.1:0-12822 GCA_007258455.2 Sequoia sempervirens | reverse complement strand
TTTTTGAAAACTAACGAGTCTGAGGAAGTGTTAAGAAGGTTTAAGGAGTTCAAAGCCTTGGTAGAGAATCATTCTGGTAAAAGAATCAAGGTCCTCAAATTAGATAATGGTGGAGAATACACCTCTGGCAGCTTTAGGGATTTTTGTATTGATGCAGGGATTAAGAGGGAGTTTTGTGTCCCCTATAATCCTCAACAGAATGGTATTGCAGAAAGAAAGAACAGGACGATCGTGGAAGCAGCAAAAGCCATGATCTATGACCAAGATCTGCAAACCTTCTTATGGGTAGAAGCTTCTAGGACTATTGTATATGTTCAGAATAGAAGTCCTCACAAGATCTTGGAGAATATGACTCTGGAAGAAGCCTTTATAGGGAAGAAGCCTGAGGTTAGTCATTTGAGGATCTTTGGATGCCTTGTCTATATTCATGTTCCAAAGGAAAAGAGAACAAAGTTGGAGCCTTATGGCAAGAAGGGAATCTTTGTGGGCTACAGGCGAGACATCAAAAGCCTACAGGATATACATTCTAGGGCAGAATTTGATCAAGATTAGTAGGGATGTCACATTCGAGGAAGATGTTGCATTCAGGAGATCCAGGGGCACTCATATGGAGATCGATAATGAAGAGTCTCCTCAAGATATGGAAGTTGACCATACTCCTGAGATTCAGAGGGAGACTTCAGAAGTGAAAGAAGATATTGATCCTATTGAACCCTTAGAACCTATTGATGGGCCTACCGACATTGTAATTGGGAGAAAAAGACCTCTATGGGCCAGGCGTACTATGCAAGAGGCTGAAAGTTTTGCAGCTCCTAGAGGCACATTCAGAGAAAGTAAAAGGCCACATAAGTTCTCTAGTTATGTTGCCTTAATGAGTCAAATTATTGAATCCGAGCCTACCTGTGTTGAGGAAGCATCTAGTCAACAGGTTTGGAGAGATGCTATGGCAGAGGAGTACCAATCAATTCTCAAGAATGATGTTTGGGACATTGTTCCTCGACCCGAGGGCAAAGATGTGGTATCTTCGAAATGGCTCTTCAAAATCAAGCATGCTGCAGATGGGAGCATTGAGAAGTACAAGGCAAGGTTCGTGGCTCATGGGTTTCAATAGAAAGAGGGAGTTGATTACGAAGAAACATTTGCTCCTGTTGCTTGCTATACTTTTGTCAGAACCATCATTGCTATTGTTGCATCTAGAGGATGGAAGATTCACCAGATGGATGTGAAGACAGCGTTTCTGAATGGTGTGATTGAGGAAGAGGTTTATATCGAGCAACATGATGGATTTGAGGTTCATGGGAAGGAGTCTCATGTTTGCAAACTGAAGAAGGCCCTGTATGGTCTTAAGTAGGCTCCTCGTGCATGGTACGAAAGGATTGATCATTACCTGTCAAGTTTGGGTTTCTTGAAGAATGATGCTAATTCAAACCTATACTTCAAGGTAATTAATGGTGAAGCATTAATTTTGGTCCTATATGTTGATGATTTGATTCTTACTGGAGAAGATCACCTGATTCTCGAATGTAAGGAGTTGGCTTCTGAATTTGAGATTGACCTTGGGCTCATGCATTACTTCCTTGGCTTAGAAGTCTGGCAGAAACCAGATGAGATGATTCTAAGTCAAGGGAAGTACACCATTGATATACTTAAGAGGTTTGGTATGATGGATTGTAAATCCATGTCTACACCCATGGAGACCAACTTACACAAATTGAAGGAGGCTGCAACTAGTTCAGACTTGGTGGATCCTAGTATGTACAGACAGCTGATCGGGTCCTTGATGTATCTAGTTAACACTAGACTAGATATCTATTATGCTATGAGTGCACTTAGTCAGTTCATGTGTGAACCGAGACAAATACATCTCATTGCAGATAAACATATCCTAAGATACTTGTGTGGCACAGTTGGATATGGATTGAGATACTCTTCAAATGCAAACTTGGAGTTGCATGGCTATACTAATTCTGATTGGGCAGGGTGTGTCACTGATCGGAAGAGCACCTCTGGATGTTGTTTTAGTTTGAGTTTTGCTATGATATCCTGGTGCAGCAGGAAGCAGTCATCTGTGGCATTGAGTAAAGCAAAGGCAGAGTATATTGCAGCTTGTATGGCAGCTCAGGAAGTAGTGTGGCTTCGTAAGCTCCTTGCAGGATTGTTTGGACAATCAATGCAGCCTACTATCATTCATTGTGACAACCAGAGTTTGCGAGAAGCTTTTTGTCAATCCTATGTTTCATGACAGAACCAAGCATGTTGAGATCAAGTACCACTATATTAGAGATATGGTACTGCGGAAGGCTATACAGTTGAGGTATATCAGCACTGATGAGCAGACAGCAAACATTCCCACCAAGCCTCTCTCCAGAATAAAGTTTGTGTACTTTCGAGATAACCTTGGTATGGTGGAGAATCCAATCTTAACTGAGAAAGAGTCTCAGTATCAGTGAGCCTTGTTAATGAGTTCTTCTCTGTGAGAAAAGTTCGAGGTGAAATCCCTTGTTAATGAGTTCTTCTCTGCGAAGAGAAGTTCGAGGTGAAATCCCTTGTTAATGTATTTCTCTTTCAGATTTGAGGTGAAAGCCCTTGTTTCACGCTCTGAGAGAGTTGTGGTGGATGTCATGTGTGTGACTCCATGACACATCTTGTACTTGTGTTTCACGCTCTGGGAGAGCCATGGTGAAAGTCATGTTGAGGTGACAACATCACGCAAGTGATGAACACTTGTACACACCATAGAATGGTTGTAGCCATTATGGTTGATATCATGTTGAGCTGATATCTAATATCACGATGAGGTGATATTCTTCTTTTCACATTTGGTTGTAGCCAATGTGGTAGACATCGCGTTGAGGTGATATGTCTTGTGTAGCTGGAAGCACTCTCCCTAGCTGAGAGGGAGTGTTGATGATAAATGCAGCATCATGCGATTCCTTCCAGCCTATCTATTTTTTGATTGAGTAAATTAAATAATAGCTTAAAGCTATTTAATTTATAGAGACTTCTATTCTTGAAGAGGCACGAGTATTTAGAGGTGCTATCTATTTGTTAAAGCTGACATTGTGAAGAGGTGCGCTTCATCTGAATGGCACAAGTTCTTATGTGTGCCAACCCATTATTTATTGGATGCGATCCTTCTCTAGACATCAGTTATTATTGTTGGAGGCCAACTTGGAGTTTCATGAAGAGGCCGTCTCTTCTCCACACATGTATTTATATTCATTGAGTTTCATTCATTCATCATCCATTCAGTATTTTCAGTTCATTCCATTATCACTTGTGTCAAGTGCGAATTCATCATAGGAGCGGTGCGAGTTCATTGTATAGCTTCAGTTCTGTGTTAGCAGATTATATGTGATAAGATCTGTGGCTGCATCATCTGTTGGTGCATCATTTGGCCCCTCTTATTGGCCTCATTTGTAAAAGTGTTTTCTCTTCAAGTTTCAATAATATAAGAGATATTATTGGCTGGGTTTTTCTCCCTCAAGAGGAGGGTTTTCCCAGGGTATCTGCTGTGTATTGTATTGTGTTTTGAATTAATTTCTGTACATGTCAATCTGATCATTAAAATTTAACAAGGTACTCAATTTAATATTGGTGATAAGCACTGTGAGGCAGCTGTGAGTCGTGGTTGTACTTATTAACTAGGTTTTTCTACTTTGATAGTTGGGTGTCACTTTGGTAGCAGCCGTAGACTTTTAAAAAAATTATGCAAGGGTGACATTGAAGTGTGATGTGGTTTTCCTTGTAAGTTGGGTGACTTGCTATTGATATTATTGACCATAGTTTTGGTGCCTATTTTAAATATTCATATCATCTTCCTTTGTTGGGCATAAGAGGAAGGCTAGAGGTGGCGAATTTTTAAAAATAAGTGTTATCATCCTTTGTAGGGTGTAAGAGGGAAACTATAGGTCGCAAATTTTAAAGAAGTGTTAACCAGTTTTAGTGGCGTTTGGAATGAATTCCCATTCACCCTTGTTACTTATGGCCGATTACTCTGCACATGAAATCGAGGATTATTGAGGCGGATCAATTACAATTTAGGGTGCAAACAAACCAGTGAATGGTGCAATGAAACTACAGTCTGACGAAAAGTGGCATTTCAAATTCATAAGCTGAGGCATCTGAAGGCAGAAATTGCAAATTGGTTGGGCAGTTGCTACACACAACACAAGGAGTTTGGGCATCAAATTATCTTGATATTCAGCCTCTTTTCAAGTGTGAAAAAATATTCAAAAGGTCAGAATATTCAGTTCTAGTCTATGAAACTTGTTATTGAACAACACAGAAAAAATTAAAGTTTATACACTTCTGGAATAGATTTCTAGTATATATATATATAATCTTAGTGCAGTAATTTATCTAATGAGTTTTTTCCAATTATTGTGAAAGATATTATATACATAAAAACTAATTAGAACCAGCCAGCCATGAACCTGCAAACTAGAACTATTAATTGTATCCATGCTAATTGTTTGTTAGATAGCTCATTGGGAAAAGAGTGTTAAAATTTGGTGAAACAAAATTGGCAGAAAATTTGGGTGAGGATCTTTATAACTTACAACCTTTCAAGCCTTGTTTGGTTTATGGCATGCACATCTAAGATTTATAAAAAAATTATGAAAATATTGTACATCATGAAAATTGTATATCAAGAAAGGCATCAGTTTCTTTTCTCAAGCTTTATATATTATAGAAACAAACCTTCCTTGCTTGTTCCTCCTTCTGCCTTGCTACTTTGATTTTCTCCGTTGATAATTCTATCTTCTTCCGTAGATGCTCAAGTGCTGATGTCATGTGTCATAAACATAGAACTTGATAATGTAAACATTTTCAGATGTTGACTGTATCTTCTATCAGCAAAATCTTGAAAATTTTAACCAAACAATCAACCAAATAACTTCAGAAATAGACCACTTATTGACTGGTGATACAGATCATCTATCTGTGAATTGAATTACAAGAAATGAAGCCAAACCATACCTGCCTTCTTTGGGCCTGCTGTGAGCTTCAACTCCAAAGTAAGTTTTTCAAACTCACGCTCAACATCCCGAATTTTAGAGTAATTTTCTTGGATATATCTGTAGAAGGCATGGTCAATTACAAAAGGCATACTTACAAGCATTTGGAACGAATTTGTATCCCTCTAACAATCTTCAAACTTAAAAAGAAAGTAAATTGAACCTATTAGAGTAATTAATATTAATGGTCATTTAATAATATTTAGTCATCTTTAGTTTATTAGGTAAGTTTCTATTTTCTCCGTCAGTCTAGAAAGTTTCTATTTTGTTCTCGGTTATTCTCTATATAAGGAGACTATGTCTCCATTTGTAATTATTCAATCAGTAATTAATAAAGTATAGTTACAGAACCTTCACAAACAATGACACATAATTATTTCAAGTGTTTTCTGTAACTCTTATGAGATTAAAAGAGGAACCGTGGGGTAAGTGAAATGGGTAAACTGGAACAGTAGTGAAGCTTTTATGTTATCATTGTGTCAATTTGGGATAACAGTTGACGAGTTATGCTTTACAGAGGATAAGAAACAACGAAGTACAAGTGTCCAAAGAATAAGTGCTTAAAAGTGTACAAAGCAAAGATCTAGCCAGGACAAACATGTCACATCTTATTTTTTCATGTTTATCTGTTATTTTCCCAAGGAGTGAAATGCAAACCAATTTCAATTAATTTTGAAGAAAAATGCTAATGGTGCACCCATTTAACCATCCATCTGCACAATAGCATCAAAAACATAGAGAAATAACCAATTGACTATTATAAAGAAAAAACATAAAACATTGTAGTATGCTTTCTTTTCATCACAGTTCATGAATCTATATAAAATATTTGTATTTGAGTAACCTTTTGAAGTGTGTTGTTTCATGTGAATTTTCTAGAATCATCTGTGTAGTATGTAAGTTCACGAAAGATTTGGGTTCATCTGCAGGATCCATCATCAGGGTTAAGAAAGAAGCCTGTGCTTGGTTTAAATAAAAGTTGTATTTCAAAGGCATTTGATTTATCTTACAATGATCAAGACTCTGTCCTAAATATATCAATGTCATACATCCCACAGTTGATATCAAAATTGATTGTTTTTTCTGCCATAAAAACACATACATACTTGTTATGCAGAAAAATAAAACAGAAAGAAATAACTTCCATGGTAAATTTTCAATGCGAAAAACAGAGAAAAAATAACCGATTATGTAAAATAAAGGTAGAAAACATGAAACATGGCATACACTTTCTTTTCAACACATTTCTTACATCTATCTAAAATATTTGCTTTGACTCTTTGACCAACTTTCACTGTGTGTTGTTTAATGTGCATCTTCTGGAATCATCTATGTAGTATTTAAGTTTACAAGCAATTCAGGTTTATCTGGGGGACACATCATTAGGTTAAGAAAAAAGCCTTTGCTCAATTTATCTAAAAGTTGTAATTTTGATGGCATTGGATGCATCTTACAGTGATCAAGACTATATACCCTAAATATTTCAATGTCATATATGCCACAGTTGATATCAAATTGATTGGTTTTTCTTTGAAGATAACACATATGTACTTGCTATGCAGCAAAGTAAAACAGCAAGAAATAACTACTATGGGGAAACAGCGAGAAAAAAATCAGCACAAAATTTGTTTTCATTAAAAGCCTTGAAATTATCTAGAAGTCACCTTTTCAATGGCAGATAATTTATCTTACTATGATCAGGACTTCTGTCATAAATGTCTCAACACCATATCTACCAAATTTGGTAAGAAACATGATGTTTCCACAATCCATAATAGTGCAAGATAGTGCTTCTGGATTTAACTGCATAGTTATTTTTAGCATCAATGTTAGATCACAGTCCATGTTCCTCATCCCGATGAAGGATAACCAAGTGTGATCTAAAATGTCGATGCTAAAAATAACTACAGTAAATCCAGAAGCACTATCTTGTACAACATTTCATTTTAAAATTGAGTGTTAATTCCCTCAGTGAGATGCTAACAAATACATAATTGTTCTCTAAACATTTCTCAACCCAATTCCTGCCAAACAATTCCATTTCTGATTCAAAAGTTTCTTTCTTATAAACATTCACATTAATGTGATACAAGTACACATCAATTTCTCATATAATCTAGCCTTTCAAATTAATTATATTCAGGTTTTTTTGCATCGTAACCTTCTGGGAAGTATTGTTTTGAGCAAATCAAGGCAAAAGCCATTTGCCTTTTCCAATATGCCATTTAGATGCCTATATCATGATTAATGAGTTTGTTGTGTGCCTTTAGTCCAACATAGGATTTGTGTGAATTAATGTAAGGTAAATAAAGTTTTTCTCAATCAGTTTTGAAGAAAAATGCTAATGGTGCACTCATTTAACCATCCATCTGCACAATGGTGTCAAAAACATACATAAATAAGCAATTGACTAAAATAAAGGGCAATCTGGCATATACTTTTTTTTAATCACAGCTCATGAATCTATCTAAAACATCTGTATTTAAGTGACTTTATGAAGATGTGTGTCTTCTAGAATCATCTGCGTAGGATGCAAGTTCACCAAAGATTTGGTTTTATCTTTGGGACCCATAATTAGGATTAAACAAAAAGTTCATGCTTGATTTATCTAAAAGTTGTTTTTTAATGGCATTTAATTTATCTTCCAATGATCAAGAATATGTCCTAAATGTCTGCATGTCATACATCCCACAGTTGATATTAAAATTGATTGTTTTTTCTGCCATAAAAACACATATGTACTTGTTATGCAGCAAATTAAAACAGCAATAAATATCTACATGATGAACTGTGAAACAATGAGAAAAACATCAATGTAAAACTTCTTTTCATTTAAGGCCTTGGATTTATTTAAAAGTTACCTTTTCAATGGTATATGATTTATCTTACTATGATCGAATTTCTGCCCTAAATATCTCAACACCATATCTACTACATCTGGTATCAAAATGGATTATTAATTTCCTCCACGAAATGCTAACAAATAAATAATTGTTATCGAGCCATTCCAACCCAATTCCTGCCAAACAATTTCATTTCTGATTCACAATTTTCTATCCTATAAAAATTCACTTTGTCATGATACAAGTACATATCAATTTCACATATAATCTAGCCTTCTAAATTAATTCTATTTATTTTTTTTCACCTTGTTATCTGCTGGGAAATATTGTTTTGAGTAGATCAAGGAAAAAACCATTTGCCTCTTCTATGCCACTAAGACTACTATATCATGATTAATGAGTATGTTGTGTGCCTTCAGTCTGATATAGGATTTATATGAATTAATGTAAGGTAAATAGAGTTTTTTTGTTTGTGGAGATGATTAAATTCAATAGTTTCCAGGAAATTAATGCTAACGGTGGACACTCAAGGGTTGTGGATCTTTCCCTGCTATAATTATTAAGAAATGCCACAACTGCTGTCTTCCTACATTCACTTGGTAACTTTAATTTTCTTTTCTTCTAAACTTTTGGAGAAATGCCATATATATACACACACAGTGGGAGGGGGAATCATGATATGGCATTTCTCCAAAAGTTTAGAAGAAAAGAAAACTTAAGTTAACAAGTGAGTGCAGGAAGACAACTGCTGTGGTATTTCTTAACAATCATAGCAAGGGAAGATCCACTAGGTAGTGAAGTCACAACCCTTGAATGTCCACTATTATGTATGTATGTATGTATGTTACATATGTGTGTGATTAGCACACGCTTATACTGAGAGGGGGGAGGGAGGGTGAATCAGTATAAGACAATCTTTTACTTTTTCAAAAACTTAACAACCACAACAATATCAATCACACAAGATCTAACAATTATGCAACAAAAGAAAAACACACAATTTGTGTGGAAACCCTTACAAGAGAAAACCACAGAAAAATATTGAATTATTGATTCTCTAACAATTTTAGTAGGCACCAACCTACTGGAGACACCAATCTCCGCTTGTCTTCGTAGGCACCAACCCACTGGAGACACCGATCCCCACAACTGGGCACCAACCTAAAGAGACACCAATCTCTTCAATGTGAGAGGTACCAACCTCTAGCACAATAAGGTCTGCTCAAATCTGCTATAATCTCCTCTTAGATCTACTATAACTCCTTCCCAAATTCTGCCTTAAATCTGCAATAAAATCTCCTCAAAATGGTTTGCAATCAACTTTGCAAATTTCTGGTCTGACTACCAGCTTTGCGAACTTCTCAACTACATCTGGCTTTGAGGGACTTTGGTGTTGAATCGGTAAGTTTCATTTCCTATGACCAATTTAGATGAACTTATCCACATTTGCAAGGAACATGAGGCCAACTGCCATTGCAGGAACTTCATGACCTTCTGCCTTGTGGGAACACCTTGTTTATCTGACCTTTTTGGGGACTTCACCTCCAACTAGTGCTTGCAGGAATCTTGTGGCCAAGTGGATTTGTGGGAAAATGTTACTGAACCATACAGGTGTACTGATCAAAATGTTCAATTCAATAAGCAACTTCCACACGAAGGACAACATGTATAGAGTGCAAGGTTTTTCAAGTGATCTGGCCATTTGCAGGAACCCAATACTGAACTACTTTGCAAAACTTCCAATTCCTGTTGGTTTACGAGAATTCCTTATTTATTTGCTTCTTTTGGGAATTCCTTATACAGAAGTTGTGAGTTACTCGTGGCCATCTGAACTTCGTGGGTAAAACCAAGTGCACTGAACATTGTCAAGTTTAGTCAGCTGGTTTAGGTGAATAAGATTGTTGATGATGTCAGCATGATGTAAGCCGACTTAAGTAAGATGATGACATCACCAAGTACAATTGCGGAGTTTTATTGGCCTACTGCACTTGAGGTGGGATTTTTCATCTGATATAGCCATTTGTGGATCTTCCCCTTGCATTTGCATCTGTTGATTTTTAGCTTGCTACTAAACTTGTGGACTTTTGACCTGCTACTGCACTTCGGCATTTTTGCAACAAATTGGTGGTTGTAATGGCCAAGATCAGATCTGATTCAATTTCCTTGGCTACCGATGGATAAAAGGAAGTGTTGTCTTCATTTTTAGAGGCCTTTTGGAAGGAAATAGAAAGAATAAGGCCAAATCTGCAACAGGATAATGGTGATGTAGGATTTGTAGGTCTATAAACCCTATGTAATGAAATTCTAATAAGAAATAAAGGATGTTTGTTGAATTTATATGAGTGGAAGTGTGGTTTGACTACATGATTGGGCTGTTTGTTAAGACCCCATAGTCATGACTACATCACAAACCTTCTCCATCCATTTCTCATATTCGGTCTTGACCCAAAATCCCACATCCCATTCTCATATTGGATTCCTACAATTCTTCCAAAATACCTCCTTTTCGCTTCGACTACTCCCAAATTGCTTCAAAACTGCCATTAATGCTAGATTTGACCTTGCAACTACCCAATCAAGCATTTCTTGCCCAAAAACCATCATCTAATCTCAAGGGCACGGATTCTAATGTACCTTTTGTTGATGTTTTGGGGTAGCTTCGGGAGGTATTACCCATAAAAGAGCCATATACAAGCCAGTCGGCCTAATTATAAACAATTATTATTATTGCTGAGTTGGCTTAAGTATAGAATGGCGCATACTCCTGGATTTGTATAAATGGGAGAGAGACTCTCCTCACTTACATACACACATTCAATCCATTTGCCATTCTTTGATCAAGAAGAAGGTTCCCTACTCAAGAAGAAGGAGGATTGCTATTGCTCAGAAGTTCTCACTACTTCAATGTTGGGCTATATTTTGTACTCTGCCTAACTTGGTTGATTCTCAAGTGCTATTTTTTGCACTGTTGTACCTGATCTTTTATTAGTAAAAGTGTTGTTGGGATTTTCTCCCTCAAGTAGGAGGGTTTTCCCAGGATAAAATTTTGTGTTCTTTGTTCTAAGTTTATTTCTTTTTTTTTTTGCTTATTGTTCATATCTAATCCAAAATTAACATGGTATTAGAGCCAAGGTTCAAGAAAAACTGATCAGATTTGACTAAGCATAATTTTGGGTTGTGTAGACGAATTGATAGCATAGCTAGTCATTTGCCTAGTCACCTACGGGATTTGTCAGAACAATCATTGTGAAGGCGACTTCAGAATCGTGGCATGGAACCATTCAAAGTCGTCAACTTGGAGGGCTTCGTATAAGACAGGAAGAATAATCTCCAGGCCTCAAGTACACGCATTATACGAAGTAGAGTCTCTGAGCTGCAATCCTACTGCTGGTGGTAGCATCCCTCAGTGCCATCTGAAGACTCAGCAGTCGTCGGGAATTTCCCATGCTTCATAACGGCATCCATCTCTATGTGGCGACCCAGAGCATCGAGCAACCTGAAGGATTTATAGTTGGAAGATATTATTGATAAAGATTGTTTGGTCGACATCATTCCTGAACTGGTTGTGGATATCATATTGTCTTCATCGTGCTCCTGGCATGAGATCGTTGGTCTGTCGAGCACTCATCATTGTGCATCCCATTGTGAAGGTTGGTTAAGCGACAGGCAGAGGTACTAGTGCCGAACTTTGTTCTATGATCAAGAGTCACGGTATCATTGTCGGCGACCATCTAATGCGCCATTCACACATTTGTAGCTATTGTGATCACTCACTTGGGTGCGCTTTGTCAAAAGGAGGCCATCATTTGTATCCTGTGCATGGTATCATGTCTACATTGCATAACAAATACCGACATGTGATTGGTTTCCTTGGTTGTAACTGCTATTAGTATAAAGCATATATTTTTGCAACTGGGTTCCTATTCAAATCGGTGTTTCACTGTTTCATACAAGTCTGCTGTGAGCTTATTGTGCTCAGTTTGATTTCAATTAAAGAAGAATTTGTCTTATTGTTGGAAGCTAAATAAATATCAAAGCAGGAAAGCTTTTAATATAATAGTAATCCATTTTTTTTTCTAAGTGAAGGAAGAGCTGACAATAAATGGAGACTTGATGGAGATTGTGTAAAGAAGAAGCCGCGCACATTAGCAGGAAATCTTATGCCTTAGAGGTTGTCAAAAGAAAGGCAGCAAATAAAGGAGATATAGAGGGATGTCAAATCATCGCAGAACAAATTGCGAAGTGAGAAACTTGCTTGAATGTGCAGAAACGGCACCAGGAGAAGTTTAAGATTTTGTGCAAATGTATACCTTTTGTTTTTGCTTTGAATTTATGGAGGATTAAGCTCTGGAGAAGAGTCAAATGAATAACTGGTTGGCAAGGTATTCATATTGTTGGAATCAGTCAATGGGTGGGAGATAATTCAGGATGAACTAATGCAGCAAATTAAATTCTTAAACAGATGAAGTTTCGAGGAAGGTGAGTGGAAAGGTGAAATGTAGAATAAGAGGGTCATGTGCAGGCTGGGATGTTTTGAGGGATCTTTGATGATGGAATCCAAACTAGTGGGGGTGCTCATGTGGAAGAGCATAAGAAGACAAAAAGTTGGAAGCCCGAAAGGCATTAGAGTTGCTTGATATGTTTTGTAAAACTTCATGAAATCTGAATTAAAGAATTTTGAAATTGGATTGAAAAGTTGTGCAGTTGTAATCGAATTTAAATTGACAGATGTAATTGTCAATTTTAAATGTTCATGATGTTGTTTGTAATCTGTAATTTCAAGGCACAAGTTGAGAACATGTCCGGAAAAAGGATTAAGGTTCTGAGATCAAATAATGGAGGGGAGTACACTTCTGAAGGATTTTGTTGTCATGTCCCCGAAATGGAACATTAAAATAACTAAATGTTGAAATGCAAATAAATAAAGTGACAAATTACGTATTTACAAATATTAACAA
>VDFB02306518.1:0-25623 GCA_007258455.2 Sequoia sempervirens | reverse complement strand
TAAATTAGTCCCTACTATCACAATGTCTTCTTCTTCTTCTTGCTTCTAACACTACCCCTCATGAAACCCTTCCTTTTTTAGGTGGTGTGAATTCCTTGGTTGAGTGGCTTCTTTTTATGCACATTTGAAGGTGTAGAAGAAGAAATACCTCTCTTCTTTCTAGTTTTTGGATTTTTAGATGAAGCTGGGGTTTCATAATCCTCCTTTGTTGTAGGTTGGTTAGATGTTGCGTGTGGTTATCTTTGCACACTTTTCTCCTCTGGCTCTCCTGTGCTACGGATAGGTGAAGTAGGAAAAACAGTGGGCATTTCCTTTAAAGATGCAGCAGGTGACTCTAATTTTTCTGGGACTGTTGGTTCTTCAAGAAGATTATTAATGTTTTCACAGACCAAAAAGCTCTCCCAAGAAACATGTGGGTACTGAACCCTAAGGATTCTCTTTACTAGTAGGGTATCAAATAGTAATGTGACAGAGTAAATCATTTACTTTCCTTTAATACTCAGACCCCATTCTCTTTAACAAATTATAGAGGAAATTAGGTACATTAACTAGTCTGTTGTGACGGAGGTGACTCAAGAGCTTAAAATGTACAGTATATAGAAGAGATTGTCTACCATCACAAATGATATATTTAACAATGTAAGAAGCACAACAAGCCCATACCCATGGAAGTGACAACCGACTTTTGGTGCCCTGTGATGATGAGTCAAGATTTTCTGTAGGCTCCCTGAATTCGTCACTGGAAGCTACTGCATTTGTTGTGACATGGAATTCAAATCCATTTCTTGGTAGACCAAATACCTCTACAATTGCAACCTCTGAAGCATCCACCCTCAATCCTCTAACAATGGCTTCATCATGTTGGAGTGTTGTTGCAAACTACCTTGTCATGTCTTCATTCTATTTAGTTAACTTCAGGAAGTAATCTAACCACCTTGCTCTTGTGAAAATGGGAAAGACTAATTTGTCCTCCAATATCAATTGGTGTGCAAATGGTTCCCTTATGAAAATATCACCTCCCATGATGAGATATCATTTCTCTGATCTGCTCAAACTCTGGAAATTTCAGCTCACAATTCAAATTCACCAATGCTCAATTCAAATTCAACAACCCACCAACCCACTATGTTTGCTATACTTGCACACACTTCTTCCACTGCAATTTCAACTAGTTTATCTTAACTTGGCTTGGAAATTGTCTCAAAATTAGGGAACAAATGACAAGAAGGTTGCAGAAAGGTCAAAAAGGGGTTGTGTGTTTGCTTCTGTGTTTGTTTCTTTTGGTGGAATTTTTAAAAAAAACCCTAAATTAATATACTATCTCCCCCCAACTAAAACCTTGAAGTGACCTCACTTCAATGTACGTCATAAGGTGAAGGGAATGATTATAGTTTATGGAAATAAAATTAATGAATGTTAAGCATGTAAAATAAAATGTGAGGACATATTGAAAGCATTGGAAATCTATGTTAATTATGGAAAATTAGTATGTGTACATGTCGCTTTAGATGAACTTAACTCTATACGTGTGAATATTTTGCAAGTGTATTTGTAGCTTGATTGTGATTTGATGTTGGTTAATTGCTATAGGTGATGGAAGAAATGACAGTTTGGATCTTGTGAACTAAAGGCTACAGAATGTACGGTTCATGGAAGATGAAGTGATTGTTCGAATGCATGAAAAATGAGATAGGCAATGTGGAATGGAATGGTTAAGTTGCATGTATTGATATGACAGGCTTGTGGCTACATGTGTAGAAAAAGTGGAATGAATGTGGATGATATGCAATTAAGGTGGCACAAATTTTTGAGTTTTCTGATAGGTAATTGTTGTGGGTACCTTCAATAACAAGTCTCGACCTGAACTATGGCAACATTTACTCATGATGCTACAAGTCCCTATTTTATAGTGGAGCGGTCTTGAAAAAGATTGTTGATTGTGTTATCTATGCGGTGTGTGCACGTGAAGTGGAATAAGGAATTATGCTTGAGTTCCCTCATGAGGTGAGTTGTGTAGCTCATTTGTTGATTCACTGTGACAAATGGTAGTATTTGTTGTTGAAATGTCATTTTGTGGTAGTATGTTTGTATCAAAATCACTACTTGGACCATATTTATGTATTAGAGAAAGAAGGAAATCATCTTTCTGTGTTGGCTTCTTGTATATCTTCAATTTGTGGCCATTGACCAATAATAAAAATCTAATTGCATCTATGGTCTATAATTTGGCTGCTCCATTTGGGAAAATGTGATGTATTTCATATGGTCCCAACCATCTAGATTGTAGCTTCCCCTTATAATCTTTATATCTAGAATCATATAACAAATCCCAGTCACCCACATTGAATTCTTTAGTCTTTATAAACTGATCATGCCATTTAGTCCTTTGTTTTTGAATGATCTCTGTGTGATGTATGGTATACATTCTAATTTCATCTAACCCATTCAGATTGTGTATCCTTTCCTTCTATGCTACTATCAAGTCCATATCTAGTTCAATTGTTGTTCTAAGTGCCTTGTATTCAAACTCAACTGGTAGAATTGTTGTTTTACCATACACCAACTCATAAGGTGTGAAACATGTAGTTGTTTTCCATGTTGTCTATAGGCCCACACTGCTTCAGGTAATCTGGTTTCCTAATCTTTTCTATGAATCTGCATTGTTTTGGTCAGAATATTCTCAATTTATCTATTTGTAACCTCCACATGCCCATTGGATTGGGGGTGATAAGGTCATGATTTTCTATTTTTGATTTCATATTCCTTAACCAATTTAGAAATAAGTTTTGAAGTGAACTGGGGACCTTGATCAATCACAATATCTCTAGGTACTCCATACTTGGTAAATATTTCTTGATACAAGAACTTAGCTACAATCCCATCTCTAACAAACTGTAATGCCTTGACTTAAACCCATTTTGTCAGATAATCTGTACAAACTAAATATACTCCTTGTCATTGGATGCTGGTGAAATTGGGCCAATGAAGTCCAACCCCCATTTATCAAATGGTGCTAGTTCCAATTATGGTTGCAAAGGAGTCTCATATGTCCTTATTGGCTTCCCCATTCTCTAACATCTATCACAACTCCTTGTATACTTTATTGAATCCTTAAAAGAGTTGGCCAATAGTAGCTAGATGTTAAGATCTTGAGTGCAGTCCTTTTGGCTACAAAATGACCCCCACATGGCTCATCATGGTAAGATTTTAGGATGTCAAAAAC
Organism: Sequoia sempervirens; assembly: GCA_007258455.2. Classification (NCBI taxonomy): domain Eukaryota; kingdom Viridiplantae; phylum Streptophyta; class Pinopsida; order Cupressales; family Cupressaceae; genus Sequoia; species Sequoia sempervirens. Next base: position 22,400 of record VDFB02306518.1, on the reverse strand, counting down.
ATCATCCTCTCTTATACATATCCTCATTATATTATCTGGACTTGTATAGAATAGGTAACCAACTACCCAAGAATATAGAAATTTTTTATGCACCAGCTATCTCTTTTCTCTAGGAGAGAAGTGTGATGGTATTTGTCCTACCACGAAGTAATTTGCAATGTCAGTAAACTAAGGTGTGTGTACATTGAGAGAAAACAAATACTCATTTGGAAAGGAATCATCCACAACACCCTCTTCTACCTATGTTGGTAATCTAGAAAGAAAATCTACCACCACAATAGCCTTTCTAGGCTTATCCACTATGGTTATATCAAATTCTTGTAGTAAGAGAAACCATCTAACTAGTCTACCTCCAACCACAAGTTTATTCATTAAATATCTTATTGTAGTGTGATCAGTGTGGATAAAGATTGTGTACCCTGTGATATAGTGTCTAAACTTGTTTATGGCATAGACAACTGCCAACATCTCTTTTTCTATAGCTGTATAGTTGAGTTATGTGCCTTGTAAGTTTTTGTTGATGTAATAAATATCATACTCCTTATTACCTTCCTTTTGTCCCAATACTACTCCTATGGAAAAGTTAGAAGCATCAATGTGTATATGGAAAGGCAATGTCTAGTTTGGCCCTCTTAAGACATGTGCTTTTTTCAAGGTTGTCTTAAGTGCTTCAAAAGAGTGTTGACATTTTGTGGTCCATTCAAATTCTATATCCTTGGTGAGTAAAAAAAATAGAGGTGTTGCAATTTTGTTGAAGTCTTGAATGAACCTTCTATAGTAGCCTGCATATCCTAGAAAACTCCTTACATCTCTCTGTTTCTGTGGCACAGGAAGTGTGGAGATTGTCTCAATCTTGTTGGGATCCACTTGAATTCCTTCAGTAGATATAAAATTTCCTAGAACAATCCCTTGGGTCATCATCATGAAGTATTTATCATGACTCAAGGATAAATTATGTTCCTGAAACCTTTTCAAAACCTTCTCTAAATTGATGAGTGCTTCTTCATATGTTTTTCCATAGGTGGTGAAATCATCCATGTAGATTTCTATAGAGTCATGAGAATAATCTGAGAAAATACTAAACACTTCCCTCTGAAAAGTGGTTGGGGCATTACATAGTCCAAAGGGAAGAACAAAACATGCATATGTGGCCCAAGGGAATGTAAATGCAGTCTTATCCTAGTCCTCTGGAGCTTTTATCTGGTTATAGCCAGTAAATCCATCTAGGAAGGAGAAGTTTTGTTTACCTGCTAAGGAATCAAGCACTTGGTCAATGAAAGGTAGTGGAAAGTGATCCTTTCTAGTGGTTGTGTTTAGATCCCTATAGTCCACACATACCCTCCATTTTACTCCTTTCTTGGGGACAATAACTAAAGGTGACACCCATTGACTATCAAAAGTAGGGTAAATGAAGCCTACATCAAGTAATTTTTGTATCTTAGTTTTAACTATTTCTCTTAAGGCAGGATTCATCCTTCTCTGGGGTTACCTAATTGGTTTGAAACCATCATTTATGTAGATCTTATGCATGCACAGGTCTGCATCAATCCCCTTCATGTCATGGTAGTCCCATGCAAAGGTTGTTGTGTGTGCCTACAACACAGTGTTCAGGGAATTCTACTATTCTTTAGTTAATCCATTGTTTAACATTCAACATTTTTCCTGGCATTACTTCTAATGTCTTGGATGTTGATTGTACAAATGAAAGGTCAAGTCCACTAATGTTTGGGACACATTGTTGGGGCAATAAAGAATGGAAAATTTTGGATATTTGCAGGTATGATATTTTGTAGTGGATCTTGCAGACATGAAAGACAATCTTGTTGTTGTGGGTCCCTACTGTAGTTATTCTATATGATGTGATCAATTAAATCATCCTCATCATGATTTTTCAATAGAGGGCTACATTCAATTGTCATGAGAGTTTGTAGGGATTAGTGGTCTTCTTCATTCAAGGTAGGCCATATAGTATGTTCTAGGTTTTCATGAGGTTGGGCTGGTGGATAGAGGACCAATTTCTTAGTCATAGTTCCATTTGATATTATCATGTTCCCAGACCTACAACCTATAAATGCATGAGTTTTTGCTAACCATGGTCTACCTAAAATAAATGGATATCCTGTAAGGTTGGCCTTTGGCTGCAAGACCATGAAATCTACAAGATAATCCCATGAATCTAATGCTATGACTAAGTCCTCAATGATCTCCTCAGGTTTCACTATTGACCTATCTGCCAATTGTAAAACAGTAGGAGTAGGTCTAAGGTTTACTAGTTGTAGTAGTTGCATTGTCTCCTTAGTCATGAATTTAATGGCTGCCCCTAAATCAATCAAGGTATTTTTTTATAAGGGTTCCATTTATCTTAACATCCACTACTGGATTTCTAGGGTTTGTATATTTAGGGATAGTTATATTCCCTAACATAATGTCAGCAAGGTTCCCTAGGACATGAACTTTTTGAGGGTCCTTCCTCTTCCTCCCGGGATTTTTAAGACAAAGGTCTCTTGCTGTCTTGGTGTAAATTGGGATATCCTTAATAGTTTGAATGAGGGAAATTTTGATACTTACATCCTTAAGATGGCCTAATAGGTCTGTTTTAGCTTGGGTCTTGATGAGGTATGAATAACCTCATGATTATAATAAGCTAAATACCCTTCTTTTTTCTTACCAACCACTTTAGCCCTACCAATTGTTTATTTTTAGGATCAATAATTGTCTAATTTTCATAGAATGATGTATAAATCTTTATTTCTCAAATTGATTGAAATTAGCTAACTAATGTTGATATGATGGAATATATTTCAAGTCATTGTATAGGACTTATGCACGACCGAAGAATGAAGTAGACTTTAGCGGACTTCAAGTAGTTGAAGTTAAGGCACTAAAAGTTTGGGTGCTAGAAATTTAGGCGTGCATGGTGCAATGATTTCCTTTAAAGATTTTTGTTAAACTTTTTGTTAAGACTTTACGGCTCCACTCAAAGACTTTATTATGTTTTTATTTCATGAACATCAATTAAGTTAGTCAGTTGTAATTATGTTAAATTCTTTTTCAGTGGTGATCTACCGCCATCTAAAATTTAGTATTTTGTAAGTAGTATATATGTGTAACCGCCACAAGTATTGTTATGTTATGATATGCTTTGAATACTATCCAACTATGTCTTTGTGTTACACTTTTATTATATGAATAAATAAATGTTTCCAGCCTCATTATGAGTCAATAGTTCTGTGTAATGGAAGTACTATGAATGGATTTATTTTGAAGATGCGAAAGTACCACGTGTGATCTGAGTTAATCGTAGAAACGCCCAAGAGCTGACCACTCGAGGGATCTCATAGAGTAGATAAGTATTTCTCTTGTTAATACAGTTAATTTCATTTTGTACATGTTGAATTTGGATGAATGTTATTTTGTGTCGAGCTTTGTCATGTGTTCCTACATGTAGTTTTAAGTTTGCAATCTTTAAGTTCTATTCATTTGGAAATTCTGGAGCACTCACTCTTGTTTTTAGTTACAAGTCGATAAGTATATTTTTTGACAACAATTATTCTTTAGTCGTTAGTTGCCTTCATTTAAATTTCACAGCTTAACTGCAAGAGTTAATTCCTAGGTAATTTACATGCTTTCTAGAATAAAGAATTTGAATGATTTCTAGTTTAAAAAATCTCATGCTTTCTATTTTAGTGGCTCTCTAGTTTATTTTTGTTTACAACCATTTTAAACATTCAAAAAATATAAGAGAGATGGCCAAGACATCCCCTATTGCATATTGCCTTTGAACACTGTCTGGTTGACATAATTGATATATTTTTAACTAAAGTATTAGGACCTCACGACAGCCTGTCACTTTTTGGCATTGTTGTTGGGGACCATTCCTTTTCTAGTGTTAATAGGAGATTGCTTGGATACCTCTTTTAGGAAAAATAGTTGCCAGGATCTTTTTCTGCATGGTTAGGAAATGAGGTCCACACGAAATATTTGTACCAAAACCCCCCCAAAAGATGTTCCAACCACAAGCAGGGAGGTAGAAGTATTAGCTAAAGAACTTATTAAGGAATTGATCGAGCAAGATCAACCTGAGACCTCCCAATATACCCCAGAACCTCAGCCATTAGAGAAAACCTTTGTAGAGGAAAGCATTCCTTTGCACACCCCAAAACCTTAATCATTAGAGAAAACCTTTGAAGAGGAACGCATTCCTTTCGATGTCATGGGTGATAACTGTAGAAATGACGCTAACCCAAGAGGGGGAGCATGAACATTTACCTATCCTATTGCTCTCGACCAAGATGATGATACACCTATGAAGAAAATTTCACCATCTATCTTACCAACCTTCATAGGTTCATCCTCTGAAGACTCTGACTAATTCCTTTTTGAGTTTAAAGTGTTGTGTCAGACGTATGACTACAAAAATGATAACCAAAAATTGAAGCCCTTTCCTTCCACCCTAAAGGACCCTACAATGTGTTGGTTCATGGGATTAGCTTCATGGTCGATATCCACTTGGGATGATATGGAGTCTGCCTTTTTGGAAAAATACCAAAGTTACTATAAAGTCAATGATAGGAAAGAAGAGTTGTTCAAAATAAGGAAAAACAAAGATGAAAGCTTAGAATATTACCTGGATAGGTTCATCTTCTTATCTAAACGATGTGGTGAAGAAGCCATAAGTCTGGAAATTCTGAAGACCATATTTCTTAAAGGACTTGATGAAGATGCTAGGAGAAGTCTAGATTTGATGGGAAAAGGAGATGTGTCCCAACTTGGACTCGATGATATCACTGAGTTATGCTAGAATTTATCCCGTACTCGAGGAGGTATTCGTAAATCTACTCTTTTTAGAGGTTCTAATGAAATAGTTAAACTGCGTGAGGAAATAGCAAATCTCAAAACTGACATTCTTGTTCAATTAAACACCACACTAGATGGAAAACAGGCCAAAACACATAATCTTGAGACCTTATCCATCTATTATCCTAGGTGTTGAAAAAAACATCTATTAAGAGAATGTCCTTTGGACAAAATTGACACTTGCCAGGTTTGTGAGAAGAGCCATGTCACTAATCAATGTGAGATTCTAAATGCAATAAAAAATTCCAAGAAAAGGACATCTTAGGTTGAGGAGAAGATCAATTTTGTGAATCAAAGACTTGGAGGGAATTTCTCTTACGGCCAGAACTCAAATCCTGCCTCGTGAGCCCCAAACAATTGGAATAGTAATCAGTGGGTGGCACCTTGGGCTCAAGCACCACCTAATTGGGGACCCTACCCTTGGGCGCCACCTGAATGGGCGAACCAGTCCTAAGGAAACCCCAATGGCCAAACCAGACTCAACAACAATGGTATCCTCAAAATCCTACGCCTCAATGGAATCAAACTCAGAATTAGTTTTATATTGGGCCAAGAAGGATGCCTAATCCGTAGTAGAATCTTTTACCAACTCCTCAGAACCCTCAACAAAATGAGCATGCCAACCAAACACAACTCCCAACACAACATGTCCCTAATATGAAGAATAGTCATCAAAATACCCCAGTGTATTCGACAAGACAGGAAAACATGACTGGACTTAATACTATCCATTGTGGAAACTTGTAGTTAAGTTCAGGAAAAACACTCCAACATCCTACTATAGTTGAGATCCTGGATGAGCCAAATGAAAAATCTGTTGAAAGGACTAAGACACCTTCCATACCTTCAGAGCCAAATCCAGTGAGTAATCAAGACAAGCCTCTTCCACAATCATCATCTAGAACTGTCAAGTTACCTCAAGAAGAGGATGGTTAGCGTCCAACAAATCCTTTAAAGGATTCCACCTTGAAAGAGAAAAATCAAGCGCCTTTTCCCGAGCGTCTCAAAACAACTGCCTTGAATAAACCTTTGGAAATGACCTTATCCACCGAAACCTCGTTGATACAAGAGATTAAACACCTTCAAATCGAGGTTCCTTTGTTACAAGTGATTAAAGAGATCCCTGAGCTAAACCAACTAATCAAACAATTATGCATCAAAACACTAGGAAGGAAACCAAAACATATTAACATTGTTCACATAAATGGATATCTAGCTGACCTTCTGGCTGGAAAAACTGTAGCTCCAAAATATGATGACCCAGGCAGTCCACTCATAATAGTGACAATCAACAAGGTAGCAATACCTAATGCACTTGTGGACTTAGGAGCAGCCATTAATGTCATGATGGTGGATGTTATGGAAAAATTGGGACTCATTGATTTGCATCCTACAACTACCATATTGCAAATGGAAAATCAATCCATCGTTGTTCCTAAAGGTGTTATAGAAAATATTCTTGTTAAGGTCGATGGTAGGGAATATCTAGTAGACTTCCAAATAATCTAGTCCCTCACACCAAAGGATAGTTATCCGATAATATTAGGCAGATCATGGCTAGCTATAGTTGCAGCCAACATTGACTGTAGAGAGGGAGGAATGACCATTTCACATGGCCTCAACAACAAAAACCTATTTTTATATCCCCCTGCTCAACCTACTGAACATAACAAAGTTTGGGTTGATGAACTAGATGGTGCCAACAAACAAGAGAATCTAGCCTCACTTGCTATGGGATTCATTAAACAACATGGTGAAGAATTGGAAGATGAACTGGAAAACAATATGCAAAACCTTACAGTAGACTCAAGTGATGAAGAAATGTTAGACATGGAAGATATTTTAGGGCATCCAATAAATGTTGATCACACCGAATTTGATTACACCAGCTTCACAGGGTTACCTTGTCCCTTGGCTAATATCATTTTGAAAATGGGTCACTTCTTTGAAGATATTTCTAGACTCCATAAAACTATACCACATAGTTGTCCTCTCAATACCTTAACCAAGGAAGTTTATATCATCACCTCCAACTACCCAAGAGTCAAAACCATCATGTTGTTACCAGGAAAAACTTTGAATATCAACAACTGGTTGCAAGAGTCAGAAGAGCACAAATTGTTTGATGTTTTGGTGAATAGATCTAAAGCTTTTGCTTGGGATTATACAGACATGAGAGGAATACACCCAAGTTTTTGTACTCATCACATCTATACTAAGGATGTTAGACCTATTCATCAACCACAATGAAGACTCAACCCTGCTTTGAAAGACATTGTTAAAAGAAATTTTGAGAAACTCCTGCAAGTAGGATTCATCTATCCCATTTCTGACAGCAGATGGGTTTCACCTCTGGTAGTTTTTCCAAAGAAAAATGGGAAGTGGAGAGTGTGCGTTGATTATAGGGAACTCAACAAAGCTACCCATAGAGATTACTTCCCTTTACCTTTTGTAGACCAAGTCTTGGATAATTTGGATGGAAGGAAGTATTTATCATTCCTAGATGGATTCAATGGATATAACCAAATACAAGTAGCAGCGAAAGACCAGGACAAAACAATTTTTACTTGTCCCTGGGGAACATTCACATATTGTGTCCTTCCCTTTGGGCTATACAATGCTCCTACAACATTTCAGAGAGCTATCCTGGCCATATTTTTTAAGCTAGTGAATGACTCTATGGAAGTCTACACGGACGACTTCACCGTGTATGGGTCAACTTATGATGAAGGACTTCAAAATTTGGATAAAGTATTGAAGCGATGTGAGGATCATTGGCTATCCCTAAGTCACGAAAAATGCCTCATAATGGTGGAAAAAGGGATAGTATTGGGACACCACATTTGAGTTGAAGGGATAAAAGTGGATCCTAAGAAAATTGAGGTAATACAACAATTAGAAAAACCGAAGAACCAAACTGACGTCAAAATTTTCTTAGGACATGCTGGATACTACCGAAGATTCATAGAAAATTTCAGCAAGATTGCAACCCCCATGTTTTCCATCCTCCAAAAGAATGTAGATTTTGCTTGGACAATAGAATGTCAAGCATCATTTGAGATCATTAAGGAAAAACTCATCTTTTCTCCTGTCCTACGTGGACCTAATTGGAACATTTTGTTCCATATTTATGCAGATGCTTCTGATGATCCTATTGGAGTGGTTTTAGGTCAGGAAGATGGGAATGGAGGAAAATATGCCATCTATTTCATTCGTAAGAATTTGACTCTCATTGAATGAAACTAAACCACTACGAAGAAATAATTCTTAGCTATGGTTCATGCAATCAAGAAATTTTGACATTACATCATAGGATATAAAGTAATTGTGTTCACAAACCATTCATTTATCAAGTACCTAATGAACAAACTTGTAGTGAATGGAAGAATAATCAGGTGGTTATTGCTTCTACAAGAATTCAATGTGACCATTATTGATAAACCTAAGAAGTTCAACGTAGTTGCAAATTTCTTATCCTAGATCAAACAAGACAATGGAGATTATGCTCTTATGCAGGATCAATTCCCAGATGAAATTTTATTTCCATCTCCATTAAAACCCCTTGGTTTGCTGACATCACCAACTACTTGGCCACTTCAGAATTCCCACCAGAATTTACATCAAAATAAAAGAAACACATCGTTTGAGAAAGTGCTTCATTCAAATGGATTAATGGAATGCTATTTCGATGTGGCCCTGATCTGGTTTTACGACGTTATGTCAGATCAGATGAAACATACAACATCCTTAGATCCTACCATGATGAACCCTTCGGAGGCCATTACTCTACCAAGAGGACATCCCATAAGATCTTGCGTGCAAGATATTATTGGCCCTCCATGCATAAAGATGTAAAAAAATATGTTTGATTTTGTGATGAATTCCAAAGAGTATAGAGACCCACTGCTTCCAATGAAATGCCTCTGCAACCCCAGGTAGTTCTTGAACCATTTGAAAAGTGGGGATTAGATTTTATTGGTCCTATAGACCCCCCTTCGCAAGGTAAAGAATATATTTTGGTTTGTACCAACTATCTGACTAAATGGGCGAAGTTCCAATCCCTATGAGTTTCTAGGGAAGAACAAGTTGTTGACTTCCTGTATAACAATATTTTTCCCAGATTTGGAGCCCCTAGAACAATTGTCACAGGTCAAGGACCCCAACTTATGTCAAAAGTTTTGTTAGCCTTTACTGATCATTTCCAGGTAAGCCATAAAAATCCATCACCCTATCATCCACAAGCAAATGGTCAAGTAGAAGTCACTAATAGGGAACTTGAGAATATCTTAACAAAAATGGTTTCATCAAGAAGGAAAGACTGGACTAGAAAATTACCTGAAGTCATTTGGGCTTATAATACAACTTGTAAGTCAACCACTATTTTTAGTTCGTATGAGTTACTTTTTGGGAAGAAACCTCTTCTACCCATTGAATTTGAACTTCAAACCCTGAGAAAAACAATGGAGTTAGGCTTAGATCTCAAACAAGCCCAGGTTGAAAGGGTCCTACAACTTAGTGAATTGGATGAACTTCATTTAGATGCTATCCACCAAACTGAGGTAGTTCAACAACAATGAAAGGCCTGGCATGACAAACACATAAAAGAAAGGGAGTTTCACAATGGGGATTGGATACTGTTATTTGATTCTCGATATAAAGATCACCAAGGGAAACTAAGGACTCATTGGCTGGGTCCATATGAAATTTCTGAAGTATTTCCAAACAGAGTAGTGTAGCTCAAACCCATTGATGGTGACACTCAAACTCTCTTAGTCAATGGACATTGATTATAAATCTACCAAAAACCTGTTAACAAGGAGGAATTTACAAGAATGGTAGAAATGCAAGGAGAAATACAATGCATTGACTCTGCTATGACAGAGCCAATGGAATGTTTGAATTAATATTACCATTCTTAAAAAAAATATTTGAGCATGTGTATGCATTTATAATTACTTCATGGCATTTATTTTGTATTTTTTACCTTTTGGACTTGGCTAAAAAAAAAATTCATCTTGCAGGACTTTATTTTTAATTGAATACAAATTTTGACACATCTTGCAACGATGCTCCAAAAAATTTTCATGCGGTTGGTTCCATTTCTCATTTTTTTCTTGTAGTCTAGTGCATCTTTCAGTGGTGCTCCGAAAAGTTTTAAGTCCAAGGTGTTTCATTTTGTTCCTTCCTTCATTCCGGCAGCATCTTTCAGCGATGCTTCAGAATTTTGTTGCTGCATTCTGGCTACATCTTTCAACAATGCTCCAAAATTTTGCTTTTTCCATCCGGCGACATCTTTTAGCGATGCTCTGGACTTTTGTTCCTACACTCCGGTGGAATCTTTCAGTGATGCTCTAGAATTTTGTTCTTGCATTCCAATTTTGTTCCTGCCTTCCCTCTGCATCTTTCAACGATGCTCTGAAATTTTGTTCTTATATTCCGGCAACATCTTCTAGCGATGCTCCAGAACTTTATTGTTGCATTCTAGCTACATCTTTCAGTGATGCTTCAAAAAATTTCTCTTTCTGTCCGAATGCATCTTTTGGCGATGCTGCAGAATTTTGCTTCCTCACTTCGATTGCATCTTTTAGCGATGCTCCAGAATTTTTCTCCTTTTGTCTCGACCGCATCTTCCAGTGATGCTCCAAATTTTTTGTAAATTCCCTTCCTCTCCAAATGCTCTGATAGTTCCAACGACATACACATGATCATCATTAAATTTTTGCATCACTTTTGAAATTCACGCCCTACACTGCCATCTTTTACCATAATAAATCAAAATTATTATGACCACTTCTCGTCATAATAATTACAACCCCTAGCCATCCCATCTTCATTCATAATAAATTCATTACAACCCCTCACCACTCCATTTGATAATACTGTTACATCAACATAGGTAAGCAACTTTCAAATCGATAACGAGACATAAGGTATGTACAACTTTTATTTAAAGTAGGTAAATTATTGTGAATAAAAATGAATAAATTGGCATGCTCCACCACCCTTTCCAAACTTAGTAAATTGTGTGGATTGTACCCTCACTTGAGATGCGACAATTCATGTACTCTTTTCCATACAAATTAATGATTCTAGTACAACGAAGCGAAATGCAATAATTAATTCATGTCCCATCGGCAGTGTCAAAGTACGAGTGGTTGAAAAGCTTACATTTTCTTTAATATGCATCGTAGTCTTGTTCAAACAGTTTTTCACCTTTTGAGCACCACGACATTCAGCAGATATTGAGTAGAATTGAGCATTATAGACAACATGGGTGGAGCTAAGCGCAAATCAAAGCCAACTTCCCCAAATAAGTTGTTGGCATTGGGTAATATTTCAAAATTGTTTCAAAAGATAGGGTGGCTTGAGTTTATGAAGAAGTTTGAAGGGAACAACGAGCAACTGGTTAAAGAATTTACAGAAAACTTCTCAGATGGATAGTCAATAGTGTGTGGGAATAAATTCAAGGTAAGCCCTCAAATCATTTCTCGCTTATCTAGCATTAGAAATGAGGATGTAAATTTATCAAAGACTACAAATATTTCCTATCAAAAAATGGTAGAGCTTTTTAGTATGGAGGGGGAACCTCGGCCTCTGTTAGTTGTAAATACCTGAGGGAAAAATAAATGGTTTCAAAGAATGTCTATTCCAAAGTCGTGGAGAACGACAGGTTGCCTGGATAATCAAATATTTCACATGTGAAGGGAAATGTGCCATAATAGTTGGTCTCCCCTTTCAGTTACTGACTCATTTGTGCCATGGCACTGAAAACCCTAAATTCAAAGTTAACCTTCCCACCTTTCTTAGTGATTCTATTGTCAATATGATTGAAAGGTTTAAAATTAGGTCAAGTCCATTGAAACATCATGACCTCATTCATTTAATTTGTAAATATCATTTCCTGAAGAAAGGAAAAACAAAACAAAAATGACAAAAATTTCTTCAGTAATTTGAGAACCTTGAGCCCACAAGACATTTGGAGGAAGGTGAGCCATCCGGTTTAGCGGCTCAAAATTTGAAAGAACCTTCTCCTGAACCTCAAAATGCCGAAAGAGCTCCTGACAGCGAGGCACTGAAAAATCCAATAAAACTTTCAGACCCTGAGGAAAGACTGAGTCCGCAAAATGTATTAGAAGCTCCAGAAAAACAAGGAAATATGGACCTAGAAAATTAAGAAGACGAGAATGCTCATCCCCGTAAAAAGGGAAGGGGACCTAAAATAGAAGTACATAGGCCTTCCCCTTTGAGAAGAAGCAAACAATTGTCTTCTGAGATTAGTTGTGTTGCGACTTGTGATCAGCTGCGTATCCCTAAAAAGAAAAGACAAGATAGGTAGCCCCATGAAACTGTAGCACAATCATGTGAAAATGTGGCCCAACCATGTGTAGAAACAACCCAATTAGGTGAATCTAGAAAGGAAAATGTCTCACTTGAGACAAGACAAGAAGAAATAAGAGAACAACTTCCAAATTATATACTTATCAAGGATGAGCCTGTGGAATCATTTTCTCCTTTCCACTAGCCAATGGAAACACAGGAAGGTGATATGATCCACCTAAGTGAAAAATTGTCTTCCCCAATTGCTAGTGATGCAGAACCAAACCCACTGGAGGTACATAATAAAGAAAATGTGACTGATGATAATGTAGAAGTTTCCATTTCTCCTCTTTTCTCTAATGTACAAATTGAAAGTTTTGATAACATAAAAATATAATTAGGTGAGTTGAAAACATAAATTGTTTCGTTAATATTTAGCCTGCAAAAAAATGAAGAACAAATAAATCAACAACAGTAGGAAATAGATATACAAACTGAACTTTTGAAGAAAAGAGATCAAGAAATCGCAACTTTGAAGATTCAATTGGAGCAAAAAGATAAAATTATTGGAGAGTTGCAATTTCAAGTGCAACAAAGTAATGAGGAAGGTAAACAGTATTTGGAAAAATTGTCTAAAAAAGACAAACAAATTAAAGGATTAACTGATAATCTAGTGCAATCTCTCCAAGCATTTGCAGAAAAACAAAAAGATGAACTGAATGTGGCTTTGAGAAAAACTGTCAAACTAGAACGAGATTTGCAAGAAATCAAGATAAAGCCAAAAATGGAATCGAAAGAAGTATAGACCGAACCAACCAAAATGGAGTGGTTTCAAGTTCACATTCCTCCATTTTTGGTTAAATGGATGGAGAGATGTTATTTCTTGAGACAAGCAGGGGAAAAAAATGCTAGACTTAAGAAGGAAATAGTATTATTAAAAGAATCTTATGATAAGCTTTACCGGGCTAATACTGATGCATGTCAAATTGGGGAGTTATTAGCCTGTAGGAAACCATCCCGATTATATTCTATTTTTTAAAATGAACAATTGTTAAGATGGAAGTTGTTGAGAATTTCTCACAATCTACCTCATGATCCAAATGATGAGCAGTTTTTAAAAGCATTCAAAGAAGCAACCCTTATCCAACAAAACTTGTGTGAATTCTTTGTACATAATTTGTTTTTAGAAAAACACATTGATTTCTTTATCAACCTATTTGTTGGGGAAGTACAACTTGTAGACATCGAAAATATACATATTGATATCGCACACTCGATCCTGATCTGCTAACATTGCTTCATTCTGAATTATCCCTCTATCTAACCATTTAATCAAATAGCCTTATTTGATTAAAGTCATCATAATTCTCCTTTTAATTAAATAAATCCCTCGATTTAATTAAATCATTATCTCTGTGTAATTAGCTAAGTCATTTCATCTTCCTATCTTTATTTAATTAAATAATCTATATTATTTGATTAAATCTCTAAAGTTAATCTAATTAAATTAAATAAATCAAGCATTTATCTAATTTAATCTAACATCACCCCCTTTGGTTAAATAAATCAAAAATATTTATTTAACTAAATCATAATCATTTTCATCTCTTTTTGATTTATTTCAACCCACAAATCTAAATCAAATAGTCAAATCAACTAGCATCATTTAAATTAATCAAATCATGATCAATGCTAATCCTAATCACTCAAATCCTCTAGATTTTGCAACTTGCACATGAAAATCAATTTAATTGATTTATAAATCATCTATTTTCATTCAAAAAAGCATCAAAGATGGAATATTCCTCAAATTTGAAATCTCCCCCCAAAAGGACTTGTCCATCCAACAAAGCATTTAAGGCTCTTACATTGTCTCTTACATGTCTCCCACTTGGCATTTAACTCATCTTTCATCCCCCCTAAACATGTCATTTCATCAAATTCAAATTTCAAACTTGCACATGGATCAAAATGTGCTCAACCTTCATCCTATCAAATGTTGACAAGTGGCACCTTGCCATTGGTTGATTGTTAGTCCCACATTGCTTCATTTTTGGAACTCATCCATCTTAGCATTCTATAAATGAAGAGCTTAACCTTCATTTTATCCATCCAAAATTTGAGTAAACTTACTCTACTCAAATTCATCTTCAAGCATTTGCAAGATTCATCCATCCATAGCTAGGTTATGTAGGTTTTCATCTTGGAGCACATTTGAATCTTCACAAAAGTGGATCACACTTCATCATCAATCAACAAAGCTTGCAAAGGAGTTGGGAAAGGGCCAATTTCCACATCAAATTGGCACCAACTCCCCCATAAGATCAAGAAGTTTGCATGTTCTTAATAAGATTTAGTTTGTTTTTTCATCTTCTTTCATTGTGTTCTTGTTTTATTCCTATTTTGAGCATAGTTAAATGGATTTTATGGGGAATCTTGGTCTTAACTTGCATTTCAATCTTCTAATATGTTTGTTTGTTGTGTTTTACAAGTATTAGGATCATGGTTCACACAACTTAGAGCCTTCATGTCTACTATGCAGAATCAGATTCATTGGCAAGAAATAACTAAAGAATGTTTGCAGGTAGAAAGAACAGTGGGACTTCAAATGAGATGCCCCAACTAGAAACCCTTTGCCTTTAAAGCCCAATTCCGAGGGATTAACAGCCATGAAGTTGTAAGGAGCAAATACAATGATAATCTTCGAATTTGTTTTGAAAATTTCAAAATTCATGGGCCACAGTTAATAGAGAAAGCATGGAGTGCCTGTGAGGAGCGCTACACTCCTCTACCTATGTATCTAAAAAGGAGGGAGGTCATCTCACCTACCAATCTAAGGTGGTCCTACAGAAGGGTTGAGGCATTAGCAGAGATATTGCAACAAATTAAAACTAAGTGGATAGGGATGAGGTATAGACCTCCATTGCTCCTTCAGCCACCTCCTGCAATTTTTGTCACTACAGAGAAAAATCCGAGGGACTTATACACTTGGAAAATGAGGGTTAAGTACAAAAAGGGTTTTCTTAAAAGTCCTAATGATTTGGATAAAGAGACAGAGGATCCATATGATCTCAATTACAAATATGATGAATTGAATAGAAGGGATACAGAAAGGCAGAGGACTCATCAGAAAGCAGGAGGACCTACTCAAGGTTAGGAAGGGGATGGTGATGAGGTATGAATAACCTCATGATTTAAGCTAAATACCCTTCTTTGTTCTTACCAACCACTTTAGCCTTGCCAATTGTTTATTTTTAGGATCAATAATTATCTACTTTTTATAGAATGATGTATAAATATTTATTTCTCAAATTGATTGAAATTAGCTAACTAATGTTGATATGATGGTATAGATTTCAAGTCATTGTACAAGACTTATGCATGACCGAAGAATGAAGAGGACTTTAAGCGGACTTCAAGTAGTTGAAGTTAAGGTGCTAGAAATTTAGGCGTGCATGGTGCAACGATTTCCTTTAAAGCTTTTTGTTATACTTTTTGTTAAGACTTTACAACTCCACTCAGAGCCTTTATTATGTTTTTATGTCACAAACATCTGTTAAGTTAGTCATTTGTAATTATTTTAAAAACTTTTTCAATGGTGATCTACCGCCATCTAAAATTTAGGATTCTGTAAGTAGTATATATGTGTAACCGCCAAAAGCACTATTATGTTGTTATGATATGCTTTGAATACTATTCAGCTATGTCTCTATGTTACACTTTTATAATATGAATAAATAAATGTTGTCAGTCTCATTCTGAGTCAATAGTTTTGTGTAATGGATGTACTATGAATGGATTTATTTTGAAGATGTGAAAGTACCATGTGTGATTTGAGTTAATCATAGGAATTCCCAAGAGTTGACCACTCGAGGGATCTCATAGAGTAGATAAGTATTTCTCTTGTTAATACTATTACTTTCATTTTGTACATGTTGAATTTGGATTAATGTTATTTTGTGTTGAGCTATGCCATGTGTTCATGTAGGTCATAGTTTTAAGTTTGCAATCTTTAAGTTTCGTTCATTTGGAAATTTCAGAGCACTTACTCTTGTTGTTAGTTACAAGTCAATAAGTATATTTTAGGTCAGCAATTAGTCATTAGCCTTCAATTGCCTTCATTTAAATTTCACAGTTTAACTGCAAGAGTTAATTCCTAGGTAATTTGCATGCTTTCTAGGATAAAGAATTTGAATGCTTTCTAGTTTAAACAATCTCATGCTTTCTAGTTTAGTGGTTCTCTAGTTTATTTTTTGTTTACAACCATTTTAAACATTCAAAAAATATAAGAGAGATGGCCAAAACATCCCCTATTGCATACAACCTTTGAACACTACCCAGTTGACATAGTTGATATTTTTTAACTAAAGTGTTAGGACCTCACGACATCCTATTAGGTCTGATGTCTTGGAATGGCTAAATACTCAGGGACTGGATGCTCTAGACTTGAAATAGTTTGGTTTACCTAATTTGACTCAGGCTCCAGAGGTGAATTGTCTAAAGCTTCTGTAGTGGGTTCCTCATCCACCATCTCAATAATTTGAGGGGATGAAGGCCCAACCAATGTTTCCCCTGACCTAAGGTGGACATCACTCACCTCTACCCCATAAGCAGGGTATTGAATAGGCTCATTAGTGTATGCATGTTGGACAAGCTTGTTATTAGGGTTAGGTACAGGTTGGGAAAGTAATTGAGGTGCTCTTGGTGGCTGAGATGTTGGGTGTGATGGATTGAGAATGATGGCTTGTTGTGGCTGAGAAGGTAGCAAGGGCTACTGGTAGTTCATATTTTTGTGTTTCCATTATAAGCCCTTTTACCATTGTCATTGCCATTGATTTTTGTTGCACTAGCCATTGAGGGTTGTAATTAGAGCCTTGGAGATTTTGTTGCGGCCATACATTTGGTTGTTGTTGGTTCTAGTTTTGCTGAGGGTTTTGCCATTGGTTTTGGGTATTTGGTCAAGGCTAGGGGTTCCAACTAGAGAAATGTTGATTACCAACTGGAAATGATGTATTGAAATTTAAAGGGTCTTGTGGAATACCTTGTCTTGGTTTCCATGGAATTCTTTGTGCAATGTAGAAAAATTGTCCATCTTCACCCTCCAGTGATTGAAAATTTGGTTTCTCTTGTTTTTCCTCTATAATACTAGTCACCATTTTACACTTGCAGTTGACTTCTCTTTGTCTGCAATTGGGGTAGTACTTAGTAAGTATTGCCTCAACCTCTTCTTGATTTTTCTTCACATGTAGAGTGTCCAATTAAGTAGCTAGATGACTTATAATATCTTCTTTCATGTTGGATAGTAGGTTACTCAATTCTACTTTGGAAACTCTATTAGATGTCTTAGCAATGGAAGATGCTATGTCCCCCCTTGTTCTTTTGGTAAAGGTCCTTGAGTAATTTCTACAAACCTTGTTTATTTATTCAAAGGGTAATTAAGACACATCCCTTGACCCAATAAAATTAAGGGCATCCATGCAATCATCAATGACTCCTCTCAAAAACACCAGCTTTAGGGATTCTTATGAGAGTCTATTCTATGGAATCTTCTTCAAGAAGAAGTGGAATATTTCTACATAATCATCCAATGGTTCATCCTCTTTCTGAGTCATCCTAAAAAATTTATCCCTTCTTCTATCAACTCCTCTACAATAGTCCTAGTATTTTTCCAAGAATTTTTTTTCATAGTGTTCCAATCTGGAACATCATCTTTGCCCAGTCCCATAAACCATCTCATGGTAACATCCTTCAAATTTGCAAGAAATAGCTTGAGCCTATGATCATTAGTTGTGTTATCATAGCTCCTACATAGGACATCAAACTTGAACAAAAATATCTCTAGATCCTCAGTTACCAAACCATAGAAGACAAGAAATGTTGAAGGGGGGATATTCTTTAGGACAATAGCCCTTTCTTGGTTGGCAATTGGAAATTCAAAAGTCACATGTTTTGGTGGATCATCCATTGTTGCATCAACCATGGTTTGGAAGGTCTCCTATGTGTTTTTAGTAGATGTTGGTGAAATGGAAAGTTCTTCATCAGGAATACCCTCATTTTGATCACCATGGTCACTAATATCTCCTCTAGCTTATCGATTTGAGGGAAGAAATCTTCCCAAAGAGTCTCTTTTCCTTCTCATACAATAGGTGTGACTTTGTATAGCAACGGCTCCTACACAATGTTAGTGAAATATTTTGGTATTTGAAGGAATAAAACCTAATTTTCCTAATATTGAAAGAAAATTTTAAACTATGAAAATTTGAAAATAACATAAACAACTCTTTGAAAGTAGTACCATCCTTGGCAACAGTGCCAAAAATGTAGAGCCCGTACTAATGTTCAATAGACTTGATTTTAGACATAATTCAGAGGAAAACCTAACTGAATAGTCCACTAAACCCTTGAAAAGACCTTCATTAAATTATCAATCAGGGATAGCGTAGGCTTGTGGTGATGTTGGCACTATATGTGCTTCCAAAGACTCAAGACCACCTAAATCATCCTAAAATAGGTGTTCACACTTGTTGAGAAATCAAAAAAATGCATAACAGGAAAAGAAGTAATGTTGTCAATATTGTTATGGGTACCTACAACAAAAGACTATGACTAATTCATTGTCAAGAAATGAATCCTAAGATTAACTAGTACTGTTAATTAAACCTACACTTAGGATTACAAAAAACTAAAACAAACTAAAGCATGAATGTAAAAAAAATTGTTCATGGGTTCATTCATAACATAAAGAATCTAATTAAGATAACAAGCATTCATGAAGTAACTACTTTAATAGTAATAAATGTACATAAGATAAAGTGGGGAATAGTTACCTTGTGTAGCCCTTGCTCAAGTGACTGTCTCCATAAATTTAACCCAAATCTAACTCCTCAAATTAACGTAATCATGACAATAATGAAAAACCATTCATTGCATAACCCAAAATATCACAATCTAAGATTTTGCTGAGATATATTATTCATGAAATCATGGACATTGTCTGTGTAAAAACTAAAACTAAAACTGGAAGTACCATTTGGCATATCTGCTACTGAATAATTAACCAACTTAGCTAATTCCTCAACCACCAAACTATACATATAGGCACGGGGAAGTTTATTGAAATAAGGACTGTAAACTGAAATCATAAATTACCACTCCCTACATAACAGAGTGTGATAAAGTCTGATCAACTAAACACTAACTGAAAAAGGAAGAAGAGTCAAAATAGAACTATGACTTTGCTACAACAAGAATTAGAATGTGGATTGTTGAAATAGTCACACTGGACTCCTAATTGTAATAGAGTTCTTCTCCTTCAGCTTTTTTATTGAATGTCATAATGATGCACAATCATTATCAACGAGTGCCTCCATTTATACAATTGTTGCACTCAGCTTATTTTGGAACCTCCCTTACTTCGTTGTCTAGAAACTCCTTTGGTTGTAGGTTGCACCTCCCAATTGTTGTAGGCTATAGTCTACCTCCTCTGACTGCTTGGTTGCAAAGATTTAGTCCATAGAACAACTACACAATACTAATAGCCATAGCTTAAGCATAGATATTCATTGCAATTCATACATATCCACACATCAATTATACAATAACTATCACATTATAACCATATTTCCATATAATTCAAATGAGGTTTAGGTTTTCATAATGAGTGTAAGAGATAGTAAGTTATAGAAATATGTTTGAGATAAGTGTCTGGAAATGTCCATGATTATGCATAAAAACATCAAAAAACTAACTAATAACTAGACCCATCAAAAAGAAAAAGAAGGCATGGCAGGCCTAACTTCTATGGAGGATGTTTTAGTTCCCCCTACATAAGATAAGCCCTCGAAGGAAGGTAAGCTTGCAGAAGGTGTTCCAAACCTTGAGCCTAAAGCAACTCACAATCAACTGGGTAAGAGGAGGATGTAAATGTAGAGAAAATTCAAAAGGAGGCCTATCCTTCTCCTCTATAGGCATAATCTACTGATAAAGTTACAACCCCTTCATGGTTGGAAGGGCAGCTTAAGAATAAGAATTCAATCATAGAAGTCCCTGAGTTGAGCTTAGAAGCTATCTTAAGTAGGGTAGAGAAGCCTAAGGAGAAGAAGAAAGCCAAAATATGGTCGCATATGACCAGAGATGCCTCAAGATCCAGAATCTTGCATGTGGGCACTCTTACAATGGATATAGATAGTCAAACCATATTATCGGAAGAGTTTAGTATTTTCATTATCAACCTCGGTCCCTCTAACAAAGCTCAAGAGATTGATGACTTACAAGGTTCAGTCTCCAACATTTTACAAAGAATGAACAAGGGTGAGGAAACCAAAGTTGAGTTGAAGTCCCAAGTGGCTGAACTTACCGCCTTCATCAAGCATCTAATCACTCCTAGATTCAAAGTGAGCCTAGAAAAACAATAACTCTAGTAGTCTTGTCAAAATATGAGGTTGACAAGATGGAAAATATGATATCGTGGGTCTAGTCCACTCAAAGTTGGCTCAAGAACATTTTTGACAATCGTAATAAAGAAATTGATGTTGATGTTCAAGTACATAATAACTTCCTTATTCTCAAGGAAAAAGTGCACAAAGTCGCAGAGGATTGCAACAACAATGAGAAATACCATGGTTTGGTGTTTCCCAAACTTGAGGCCATCAAAAAATCCCTAATGAAGTATTGGTAAAGGAGGGTATCTTGAACAAAGAGATGGTTAAGGAACCTCATTTTTGGATACATGCTCTAAAGTTTTGCAGGGAGATAGTTATTCAAATTAAACAAGTAAAGAAAATTGATACTTAGATTAAAAGAGGTTTTGGCTTCCTATGGCCAATTTTTGAAAGAATTGATGAAATCTAAAGTGAATTTTTCCAAAGAAATAAACAAGAAAGTTATGAAGCAGCAATAAAAGTTTCTAATCCACAAAGAACCTACAAATGAGTTATATATAGCTTGCATGGATGAAGCTGCTCAGATTTTGGTGAAGATACAAAATTTTGTTGGACAAAAAGTTACCTAGGTGGTTCTCCATCATCAGTTAATTGACCAATATAATGTCCAATGTTATAAGATTAATGCCACTATTGGTCCACCCAACAATGAGGTCACCTTAGTATTGACGACTTTTATAAAGTTCACTATCATATAGAAGAAAAAGGGAAAAAGTATCATGGATGATGACTGGCTGATTTTTTTATGTATTCTAAATTATTTTTGGGAGTTTGAGCCCCAAATTTCCTAGGATGTTGTAAATGTAATTGTTACCCATTTTTGTTACTAGCTTAAGTAGGTCAAGCATAAGTGATTACAAATGCAAAGACAGGTACATTTTTCTGCTATATTACATTCCATGTGCATAAAGAAATCAGAAGACTATTCTACCATATTATAGTATGAAGATGCAAATAACATAGAAGAAACATTGCATGAATATTTTCAAAAGATAGTCTTTATTGATAGTATAAGTGTATAAATCCTCACACAAGCTGTGAGATTAACTTGTTTAACACAAATGAAAGAATGGATTATACATTTATAGATATTAATACAAAGGAATGGACATGTAAGGAAGGGTGACTCATCATTTCCTGACGAGTCTTCAGTTGAGTTTTCATGCATCTTTTTCCATTTGTCGCTTGTCCTGCAACCCGCTTCAGCCTCCTCGGTGCTCCAAGTTGCCTACATCTAAGAAAAGAATTGTTGTTAGAGCAATGAAAAGTCACTAATCCATACGTGCACATACCTCTATAAACATACAATCTGACACTCATTTGCATTAAACAGTTTGCATATCATATCCAAGAAAACAAGAATGATCAAACACATCTGTCATATGCATATATTTCTAACATGTTTGCGTTATGTGCAGATACAGGAAAAGTAATGATCCAGGTGGATCTAGAATACCTGAAAATTTCATAGTCTCGAAATCTCATGAAACCAACATCATTGGATAGAGCTCGCTGACACGATCCTAACACAACTTTAATGGGCCCAAAAGAAGTCTGTATGCAAAAGTTATGCTCAGTCAAAGGTTCGGTCAAACAGGTGAATTAGGGGGTTCAAAAAGGAAAAAAATTGATCATCTCAAAAAGAAACAAAAATGACACCAAGTCGTAGTGCTCGTCACGCTGATTTCGAAACTATATTTGGTTTCAAAAATAGAGTCCATATGCGAAAGTTATGACCAGCCAAAGTTGTGGTCAAACTTGGTCAAAATTCTGACATGGCAAGTG
>VDFB02306517.1:0-31814 GCA_007258455.2 Sequoia sempervirens | reverse complement strand
GGTGAATGAGGAGGCATGAAAAATTTCAAAGTGATGCAAGTTCGTCCTGCTCAGGGGTCAAAATGCGCCCAAGGCACCAGAAGTCAAAGAAAGTCAAAGATGTTCATCCTGCTACTAGGCCAAAATGCGCTCACCTTGAAGAGAAGAAAGTTGAAAAATTTTCTAAGTATAAGAAATCCGCCACCACCCTCAAAATGCGCCCAACTTGCAAACTTCGTCCTCCACCATGGCTAAAATGCGCCCAAGGCAAAATGGTCAAAGGAAAGTCAAACATTTTAATCCCCCTCATGCATCAAAATGCGCCCAAGCTCATCCTGTAGCATAGGCAAAATGCGCCCAAGATCATGCATGTGAAGACAAAAATTGGAAGGTGAAGAGTCACCCAAGGACGTTGGAGAAAGTTTCATCCACTAGACACATCAAAATGCGCCCAAGGTGAAGGAAAGTCAACAAGTCAACAAGCTCGTCCTCCATCAAGTATAAAATGCGCCAAGTTTGAAGAGAGTCAACAAAGTCAAAGATTTCGTCCTCCTCCATAGGCAAAATGCGCCCAAACTTGTGCATGTCAAGACGAAAATAGAGAAGACGAAGGGTCACAAGGGGCGTGGTAGCAAGTTTATCCTTCTCCTACATAGAAATGCGCCCATGTTTGGATGTGAAAAGTGATTAAAGGTGGTAAATGGGATGAAAGTTTTGCCAAAGCGTGGTAAACTAGGTAAAAGATAGGCGTTATCCTCGATCAAGCTTAAAATGCGCCCAAGGTGGTGGGTGTTAGAAATTTTTCCTAAGGCGTTGAGAGTGATGTGTGTGTTAGAAAATATTTCAAGGTGGTGGAAGTAAAGTGCTAAGTATGCGCCTAGGGGTGAAGTGTGAAGTGTGAAAACAAAATTGCTAAGGCGTGATTTTTTTCCTTAAGTGTGCTAGGCGCCTCAAGTTGAAATAAAATATTTTCTAAGTGTTGGAGAACTCCTCTAAGGCGTTGGAATTTTTTTAAGGTGTGAAGTGTTTGCAAATGAAGTGAGAAATAAGGTGTGCTAGGCGAATAAATTTTTCTCTAAGTGAAGATGATACTTCTCTCGCTGGCAGATGATCAAATTATTTTCTAAGGGAAATTTTTTCAAAATGCAAGATGATTGAAATATTTTCTAAGGCAAATTATTTTCCCTTGGAAAATACGCCTAGAGCCTCAGAGTGATGAGATTTTATTTTTTTTCGAAGCACGAGCAACTTTCCTCAGAGATGAAGCCAGAGACGATGATAATGCAAGATGATTCAAGTTCTTCAAGAAGTCAGAGCAACACAGGATGATCACAGGCGAAGAATCAATTTAAAATGGTGAAAATAATATTTTTCTAAGGTTCAAATTTCAAAAAATTAAATGAACCCGTTCGTTGGGTACCCATGGATTTGAGGCATTCTGAAGAAAATTCTCTTCTGGGTACTGGACGTTCGCAATGATAGATGGATTTCCAAGTCTTCCAAACTTCGCCAACACTTTTCCAGTGAAGAATTTAATCAGTGCTCAAATTGTGAATTTTCCTAAGGGAAAATTTAAAATTTTCTAAGGCAAATTTGAATAAAATGTGCTTTCAAAATGAATTTCTTGAGCGATGATCTGAGAGTCAGGTTACCTAGATAGTTTGATTAAATTCTTCGGGATGAATTTTCGGAGCAGAGGAGAAGTTAGAATTGATTTCAAATTGTGACTCCGGTGAGGTGGATTTCAAAGGATGAATTTAAATTAAATTTTCGAAAACAAATTCAAGGATGCCAGTCAAAGTCAAGTTTCTAGAAGAATAAGATTCCCGACGACTGGAGACAAGTGTCAGAAACACCAAAGAGGGAAAATTCGAATTCTTGAAGTGGAGTAGTGGAGTTTAATTGCACTGGCTAAAATTAACTTCTTCTAGAATTCGACTTTTAGCTATAAAATGAGCTAGTTTCTTACTTGTTTTCACAGCTGAGGAAGTCGAACTTGCTCTGAGAGTGAAGTGTTGCAGTGAACTGTTGCTTGAAGAGTTTGAAATCTGAATGTTGCTGAGTTAAAAAGGGACGCCTTAAGTTGCTGGAGAGCTTGAAGGAATTCGAATTTTGCTGAGGAATTGAGTTTGCTGAAGAGGCGCACTTGAAAGTTGATCAAATTTGCAGTTGAAGGAGACGCCTTGAGTTGTTGGAGAGCTGCCATTGCTGAAGTAAAAGAGGACGCCCTTGCTGGTTAAAGAAGTTGCTGAAGGCTTGAAAGGTACGAGTGTGGCTGAAGCTTAGTTTGTTGCTGAAGCTAAGGTTGCCAGTTGAGAAAGACGCCTTGGGACAAGGAATAGCTGAGAACTTAAAAGTACGAACTTGCTGATTGCTGGTGTGAAGTGCAAAGTTACGAAGTTCAAATTGCTGATTGAGGATAATGAAGTGAAGCCATCAAAGTCTACTTAGAAATCTGTTCTAAGTATTGAAATCCGAACTTATTGGGGAAAAGAAGCTGAGGTTTGCAAACACGAGAGTTATTGCAGCTTCTAGAAGTTGACTGCAGCCCCTATGCAATGTCATGTATCATTTTTATAAATTAAATTGCTAATGAATGTTGTTGTTTGCAGATGGCTGAAGCGAGGACAACTGGAAAGGACAATGGTGCCTCGAGACAAGCAGTGATCAAGAAGCTGAGTAAAACATTCATGCCGGAATCGAAATTCATCTCAAAGCTGGGCAAGTTGACAGACACCAATTTGGGCTCCATCAACCTGGAGACCTTCAAGAACAGGATGTTTGGAATTGGAAGTCATCGGGCTTCAGTCACTTCGCACAACATCGTCCGAAGTGGGCTATATGCAGCTGCTGGTTTCCCGCCAGCTATACAGTGTTCGGAGCTGATAATGGAATGTGCTAATTGCTACGAGAAGGAACACCGGTCGATCATGTCACCAGATGGCCAAGTGCTTGCCAATCTCACTCCGGCAGCCATTGGTGAAGCTTTCGGGATCCCGATGCACAGGAATATGATCTACAAGTCCAGAGAACGGGCTGAGCAGATGTATGCTTCTGCTTTTGAGCGATGCATGGATACAATTAATACCCACTGGATGAGCACTCCCAAGCCTTCTCGAACGAAGTTGCCCAAGCAGATCATAGCGGATGACTTGAAGCAGGAATACTGCGATCTCATCATGATGCTGAGCAGGGTTGGAGGTTGCCCACAATCATTTATTTTTGAGCCTTGGATGTTCTATTACATCAACCTCGTGCTGGAAGGAAAAGATTACGTCAATTGGGCTGCAATGATCAGTGACAACTTGCACGAGCAGCTCCTGGGCTTGAGGAGAACGAAGACATTTTATATGAGCTCCTATGTCATTTATATGTTGGCACGGATGACGAAGTATAGGGGGATATCTTACAAAGAACCTGTTGGATGCGGCTCTCATCAGTTCAAAATCTATGATGCCTGTCCACAATTGCACCTGTCGAGCACAACCCACTACAAGCGTGTCAACGACTCATTCACCATGTACATCACGAGGCTGCTTCAGGAGCGATTGCAACACAGAATCTCGAAGGAAGCCCAGGAGTTGATTGAGAGGTATGGATGCTGGTTTATACAATTTCCGAGATTTTCATACATTAGGCTGCAAGGTTTTTCCTCGTACCCATATAGGCTGCCTAAGTACCCGACAGATAGAATATTGATGCTAGAGATATCCAGACAGTTGCTAGCCTTTGACAAAATCCAAAAGAAGAAAAAGAAAGGAGGGATAGAGTTTCCAATTGTGATGGGCAGCGGCTTCGAAGTGTGTGTGAGAAGTGAGCTTCGGTTTTATCATTTCTCATCATACTGGCCAGAAACTGACACTTCTGACCCACATCATAACATCAATTGGGTTACGTAGGAGGGTTTCCAAGCATAAGGCCACCATAGAAGATTATTGGGCTGATGCAGTTGATGAAATTGAAGTAAGGAAGAGAATGTTCTCTCGGTTGCCGATTACTCTGATCAGGGAGTGCGAGGTTGTGCCAGTTCCGGACCAGGTCAATGAGGATATGGATGTAGTCCATCCGGATTATGCAGCTGTTCGAGATACTCCGCTTCCACCT
Organism: Sequoia sempervirens; assembly: GCA_007258455.2. NCBI lineage: Eukaryota > Viridiplantae > Streptophyta > Pinopsida > Cupressales > Cupressaceae > Sequoia > Sequoia sempervirens. Next base: position 27,731 of record VDFB02306517.1, on the reverse strand, counting down.
CCCGATTGGTCAGAGCCCGAGGTTGCAGATTTAGATACTCTTTCCATCCCAGTTATGACATTTACTAGAGCATGGGTTGATCGACGGGTAAACAGATTGAAGAGTAGGTCAATTGCCTTGACTTACAACATGATGGGAGATCACAGGACGCCCACCACAGGAAGAAAGAAACAGATCACAAGAGGTCCAGAGTCCAGGAAGAAGGAAATAGTTAGACAGGAGCCTACTCAGCCAGAGCCTCCACGAGTCACAGTGGCAACACCCTTGGAGACACGTTCTCCAAGCATACAGGAGGTCTCTTTATTTGCTGATCAGAGGATTGCATTGAATCAGGTGCAAGTAGTACAGGATAATATTCAGCCTCCTTGGGAGGAGTCGGTTGGCAGTGCCAACGTGCACAGTAGGATTGATCAGCATGATGATGAGGGGACCATTACTGACCCTCAGTTTCAGCAAGAATTAGAGGAGGCCATGAACGATGATGATGATATAGTATCAGGTGATACTCAGCCACTTGAGGACGATGAGCCTCGCCAGAATGATGAAGAAGTTGAACAGGTTAGAGAAGTCGAGGCACAGGAGCAGCAGCCCTTCGATATACAGTATGAGGTGCCCGATTGGCTTAAAGATAGAATGAGAAGAAGCCCTAGTGAGGAGCTTGATCCAACAGTTGAGATGGAGGAATTCTTGAACCGGATCAGTGCACCTCCACAGAAGAAGAAAGCAAGAAAATTTTCGAAGATCTCCACTGAGGAGGATGGCTCTTGTACTCTTCACGTTGCTGTTCCACGAGTTGAGTGTGACCGGAATGAAGCAATTCCTGAGAATTATGTGGTCACGACTCTAGACTTGGGATGCCCTACTGGCGCGCAGATTGTTGAGGAGTGTGATAACTCCCTCGCCCTCAAGGATAGGTTGTTCAAGAAAGAAGGAAAATACAAAAGGTTGAAACGAGAACACAAAGCCTTAATTGGATATGTACAGCAGTTATCTCGTTCTCGAGGGCAGGATGTACCAGTGATAGAGCCTCCAGCAGATGTACCTAGAGAGTCGATCAGCGGCTTGGTAGAGTTGGGGAGGATGGCACAAGAGGCAGATAAATGGGTCACGGGAGTTCGTGCTGAGACAGAGAAATTTATGGAGGACCTTGCTTCTGCCTTTCAACAGGCCTCTAGTATTTTAACACGGATGGATGCAGTGGATCATGCTTGGGGCGATGCCTCTATCTATCAGAGTAAGGTGATCCAGCGTCTTGAGGTATTGAGGCATGTACCATTGCAGTTGCTGATTGATGGAGGCGTCATTCAGGAGAATGACCGATATGATTTCTCTCGGTGGTATTCTTCGGCAATCACAGGGCGTGGCTTCTTCGATGCGGCACAGGCGGATTCAGCTAGAGTACATAAGGCTATGGCCAATATTATAGATGGAGTCCAGAATACCTTTGAGGCTATATTTGCTAGGCGGCTGAATCCAGATGAAGTTAATTTTGATAATTTGAGGGGTTTGCTTGTGCCTTTCTTTGCAAACGTTAAGACCTTTATACAGGATGACTTTGAGAATACTGCTACTTTCTCCACTTTGATCCAGAACACGCAGGACTCCTTGGTTGCTTGGAGAAAGTCTTGTACAAGGCATGAACATTCAGTCACAGTATTAGAGTTTCAGTTAGATTGTGTTCCACCGATTTCAGTTCAGGAAGTTGAGGTTGTGCTTCGCAGATTCGTGGAGTTGGCAGTCAGAGAGAAGGCAAGTGGGAACGCACTACTGGACGAGGATCTTCTAGAAGACTGAATATGGGCATTTATTACATTTACTATTTATGGGAGTGAGTGGGAATCTTTGATTCATTTAATGTACCACTCCCTATTCTGGCAGTTTTTAGGGTTAGGGCTGAGGTGGCACTATTCTGGCCACTCTATTAATTGTAACCCTAGCCGTCTTTTGGGACTTGGCTAGCTATATAAAGGGGGGAGTCCCCCTCATTTGTAATTCATTAGATCAGGCATTAGCATTAGAGCTAGAGATTGGAGAGATTGCATAGTAGAGCATAGTAGTCATTTTGCTTAGCATAGTGTGGAAGAGAAAGAAAGTTTTCCCTTTGAAAACTTTTGAGGAGATTGTTGTGTAACACTTTTTATGATAATTGATCTTTTCATTGATGGTGGAATTCGTCTTGTCATGAATAGCTAGCAAGGTCTCTTCTTCCTCTCGAATCCAAGTAGCTTAATTTCATGCAAGTAGTTTACTTTGATATGTGGTGTTTTATTAAGATAGCTTCACTTTATTCCATACCACTAGCGGCTTGTTGATGATAAGTTCGCCTTGCGTGGTCGACTGGAAATCACCTTGAGTTTAACTTCAATTGTGGTTGGTATGCTTATATGCGTCGTTGTGATGGTGTATGCATGTTGAATCATAATTTGAACATCCTTTGTTATCCCCTTGAAGATTGCACCAATTTTACTGAGGCTGTCCGACGTGAGGCTAGGTGAAATCTGGTTGAAGTCTATTGAAACGAAGCTCCACATATCTTGCATTTAGAGTAGAATATAAATTTCTTAGGCCCTATACCCTTTTACTTTCCGTGCATTTCTGACTAGTTTTAGGAAAACAAGCTATATTGCCAAATCATACGCGAGAATCCCCTTCAAAATCATACATTAGCTGCTAACTACAAGAAATCTGAACAATTATGTAAGTCCCCTCGTAAGAACACAGCAATACACATCAACCAAACTGGGTCTATTCGCACTTAAGGAACCTTGGAGTTGAACGTGCGAACTTTCTCGCAATCTTAGCGCACGGAATACTTTGATCAAGAGAGAATGGAGTAGCCCTAAACTATTTTGTTCTGCTGTTTGGTGCGGTCACAAAAAACACATCAACATTAATTAACATTTGAAAAGGCAAAAAACACGTTTTGCTTTGAAAAGCTCATAAAAACAAATTGGGAAATCGCGCGCCTGGTAAAAACGCGTCTGGTTCGCGCCTGGGCTGCGACCTAGTTTAAGAAATGATCGAATACTGATCTCATAGCCCGAAATGGCGACGTGGGATCATATGGGTCTTGACCGTTTCGTCTGGAACGAACTTCCTAAGTTATTGCAACAAAATAACCTAAAAAAACTGAAAACGCCTTGAGCTGTCAAAACCGCCATGTGAGAGAGTTGATTTATTCTTCATTTGCTGGCTCAAAAGGAAGTCGATTCACCTCCTTTTTGATGATTAACAGTTTAGAAACTTGCCAAGTATCATTTTTGACTAATTCTTGAGACTTGTTGTCAATCCACATGCCTTCTTAAGTGGAAAACTGTTGCACTTTGAGTATATAAATATACACGCCCTTCCATTCATTGGTATACACACATTGAGCAATCTGAGTTTAGTGTTTGGAGCAGTCCCTGTTCATTCTATAACACAATTTATAATTCGAAGTTGGCTCTCATTTTAAGAGTTCAAAAATATTTTCTGAGTAATTCTCTTTAGCTGTGAGTGAGTTTTATTACTACTGAGAGAAGCTTTTCATATTTTTTGGGAGCATATTTCACCAATTGCTGAGAGACAACCCCTGTTATTATCTTCACCGTTTCTGAGTTCACAGTAAGAAGTTAAGATTACTCTTCAACTGTATATCTTTTGCAAGTGATCAATTTCTGAGGAGGAGTTAGAGACTGGTCTAAGAGTGCTGGAAGTATTTTGTTGGAGGTTTGAGGAGCTGCAAACACATTCAAGGTCATCCTCTTAAGGGAAAAGGCATATACCAGGCATGCTGTTTCTTCTTTCATGTTCTAGAGCGTATTTCTTGATATATATCTAAAAGAGTAAATACTGAATGTGCATAGTTAGGTAATTGCATTGAGTTCAATACTTCAGTTAAGATAAACAAGAAATGGTTCTATGTTGCACCATGTAAGTAAATTACCTTAAGGAATAGCTATGCATGTTTTCTGAAGTGTATACCTGATAGCATAAGTGTGTGTTTTGCATTAAGGTGTGAATTATGTATGAACTCCATATGAGGAGTATATAGGGATTCAATGATTAGGGGAATTGTGAAAAAGGGATTAGATGAGTAAAAAGCTTAAGGGATTAGATAACTTATCTTACATTAAAGAGAAATAATGGAAAAAGATAAAAGGGAAGGATTCATTTGCATTTTGAATAACTATTGCATGTTGAGTATGATCTCTATATATGGAGAATACGTAGATGTACTTATTATCTACTAGGATCGAAATGAAGGCAAAATCAAGTAAAGTCTTTTAGCTTAAGTTATTAGGATAACAGAGGCAAGCTAAGTACTCCTAGGATAAAGATTTCCTAATTAGGAGAATTGATACAAGACACTTGTAGACTGTTTCATTCCGAGTAGGTTCGTATGATTGTAGGATATCTGGGGTGACAGATCTACCCATTGAAGGATAAAACCTATGCGTAGAGTAAGGAAGCCTCAAGTCAAATCGGCCCTGAGTAGTGTTTATGATAGATGACCTTCATTCGAAATATTGAATGAGAATACTTTGGCCAAAGTAGTGAAAGGTAAGACATCCACCTAGGTGTGAGATAGTTGAGACTACATTGTTAGTTCATTGTGATCCAAGTACTAGATCGAGATTGTGAAATAGCAAGGTTCTAGTTGTGTAGGACACAACACTATGCTCAGTTGGTAATCGTTAAAGGATACCCTACCAATCTCTTCTTCGAAGGGAGGGCCGTTCATTGTGAAATGATCGTGCGGGGGACCACATTATAAGTCCGTGGTTGGCGGAAAAGCGCCCGAGTGATGTTTCTCCTCCACAGCAAGCGGCCGATGTACCAAGATTTGAAAGGAAGGACTCCTGGACCTTCTTACTTCTATTTGTGCAAAAGCTTACGAGCTATGTATGTAACTGTATTACTTTTGATCTCTGATTTGTATTTGCAATGAAAAAGAAATTCATGAGGAAACATGTTGTAACTTGTACGTATTTATCAATAAAGAAAGGAAGAACTTTATTGTATTATCTTTGTTACTTGTTATCTTTACATGTTTTAAGTGAGAATTGGAAAGTTTTAATTTACGCAAGGAACAGGTCGTTACAATAGAAGTGTTGCTGTCCTCTGCTTTGGGTAGAGTTGTCACACCTTAAGATGCAGAATGAAGTATTGGAGAATACCAAATGAATGTCATACCTTGGTATCGATTGAATTAGCCCTATTGATTTTGTATAGTTAGCAATCACTGCAGCGAGAGTTGAATCACTAATCATGTGAAAAGTATGTTTTAGAAGTGTTAATGTGCATAATCTCAAGGTAAGGTAAAGTGGAATTCATCACCTTAAATAATTACTTAGGGCACAAGGTAAGGATGGTTTCATCTGCCCTAAACAAGGAAACATGCACTAGAATCAAAGAAATAGCTATTGCAGGCCCAAAAGGACACCCTATACAAATTGCAATGGTGCCATAGCTATCTCCTAAAATCCACAATATGGCAGCATTCCACACTGCAAATCTCCACAATCATACAGTAGCACCATGGATGCTCCTTTTTAAAGGAAGTGTAGCCTTTATGAACCTAAACCAAAGACATGTGGGTCCACTATTAAGAGTGGCCACATCCCAAGGTATCCAAAGACAACTCAAAAGCAGTCAACAGGCATAACAAAATCTTTCTAAGTCACAAAATGATGCCAAGCTGTACAAGTCTCATGACGAAGCACCCAATTGCATTAGGTGAGGTGTCACAAATTGACTTCACTAGCAAGAAAGGGGAGATTTTGTTACTAGGACCTCCCAAGTAGACTCTCAGACACAAAAGGCTATGTAACAAACTTGCCAATTAAGGACTAGTCACAAGGTGTGTGTTAGGCTGCAACCAATGAAATGTATACACAATACAAACAACAGAGCAAGAAAGTAGAAGAAAAAAGTGTTGGGAGGGTGGCAGCCTTGGATTATCCATAGTACTCTACTGCTAATTGAAATATAATACAGATAAATGCATAGGAAGATATGAAATCAGAAAAATGAATGGATAAGATTAGTTTATACCTTTGATTTAAAATTAGGAAGTTTTGGCTAGTTCTGTCTACTGAATTTTTGTAGTTTTTGTGGAAATAAAGGGATAATGAGTTATTTTAAGATAAAACAAGGTTACTTTGCTGAATTTTGTCATGAAGTCACTCTCTCCTTTTTTGCATTGCAAGTTTCTCTATTGTTGAGAGTTTTGTCGGAACTCAAATTTGCTACCCCTAAAAGTTGTGTTTGATCATATCTATAGCAAAATGTCAAACCATTCTTATCACATCAATTTCAACTATGTTATCTTTCTTGTCAAAGTGGTTAAGCCCTTAGGTGTTGACTTGTCTTCGTCTACTAATGATGTAGGCTGGTAGCTCATCACAAAAATTATCAAGCTATGAACCTTGAAAGAGGCTTCAACTCCAACGCATGCAGAGGAAAGAAAGGGTGAAATTAAAAGAAAGACTATGATGTCAAATACCGAGCACACACAAGAAGGATTGAGGCAAAGACAAATCTTCTCCACTACATTGAGACAAAATCATATACGAGAATCATCTTCCAAGTGTAAGGTTGTCACTTCAAAGAGTTCAATATTCAAGACAAGTAGTTTCAATGAAGTCCAAAGACGAAACTTTCAGGTTTAAGAAAGTTTCTATATTTAGAAAAATGTTATTTTTGCTTTTTGCTTTTTCAATGTGTCCCAAATTGAAAAAATAAGCACGAAAATCACAACTTTTTATTTTTAGAAAGGTGTTTTTTTTCTTTTTCCTGCCTTTTTGGCAAATAGTGGTGGATGGCATAGGCAAAAAATTACCAAAGCAATTTCAAGCTTTGCTACATAAAAATGGAATTCAAAAAAGATTAGAGGCAATGATAAATGGAATTTTTATTAAAGTCAATGTTTGAAATGAAAAAATATAATAAATTTAAAAGAAATGCAGAGTTGTGAGTTAATCATTCCAAAATTAATGTTAATGAACCAAAACCTCCAAAAAGCAAGTGAGTGCCCAAACCCAATCAAGCACCAAAATAGCATGTTTTCCTTACAAAGTGGGAAACAAAGCAAAAACAACACCCAAATTAGTATATGGACCCAAATGAAAGATGGGCATCAAATAAATCGAAATAAAGGAGCAAAAACAATGAATCTAAGCCCTTCATTCAAAGTGACACCCAGGCCAAGATTGAGGATCAGTTAAAGCAAATTAAAGACTAAATCAAAAGATCAGATCAGAGTCCTTGATTACAAAGCAAAAGCAGCACCCAAGCTAGCATGTGGGCCCAAGTGAAAGATGGACATCAAATAAAGGGAAATAAAGGGGAAAAAAAAACAAATCTGAGCCCTTAGATCAAAGTGACACCCAAACCAAGATTTAGGATCAATTAAAGCAATTTAAAGACAAAATCAGAAGATCAAATCAGAGCCCTTGATTTAGATGGATGCTCAAGATGAGAAGCAAAAATAGAAAGAAAGTAATATTTCATATTATTTTTAGAGGATGATGATAGAATTGCTTTCAAAGCAATTATTTTTATTATTTTTGAAGCTTCAAGAAACTACAGTTAGAATGTTATAATGTGTCATTTACACATACAGTGAAATGAGAGTTGATGCCAAACTTATGATGCAGAGATTGTCATTCATGTTCAAAGTCAATTAAATTGTTAAGTGTCGTTGTGCCAAGATTTCCATTCAAATCCAATCCCAAGTGTTGTAATTGTTCAAGGAAGAATCCAATTAATAAGAATTAGATCCATGTTAGCTTTGTGTGACATCAGTGTTCTTTTGGCATATAAAATCAGTGATACATGTCTCAAATTGTATCGCTCTTAATGTCATATCTCCTAAAATAAAGCATCTTTATCATTATTGTCAATAATGTTATTTGACTTAAACAATGGTTAATATATCTTTAATAATGGTTGATTGCAATTTAGATTTGATTAACTAACATGAATGTTGATTTATTTAATATTGTCATGAATTTAACCCTTATTTCAGTTAAATTCCATTATGATAGTTTATTATGATTATCGTGATGACTAATCATTGTGTGCAGTAGTATATGTTTGTATGAACACCTTGACAGCAAGATCAAGGGAGGATATCATGGGAGAGAACAATTTCATTGACAAGTGGCAACAATGGAAAGAAAGTTGCACACACCACATGTGACTGGTTTGTGTGATTGCTCCATTTGATCTTGCATATTGCTCTACAGCACATTTGCTGATTCACGTCATTTTGAAAGCTTGTTTATGATGTCAATTTAAGCTGTGTGTGTGAACTTGCTTTGTCATCAACTGGCATGTATGAAAGTCTTGTATTTACATCATGTTATGAGTCGTCACTGTCTAGCCATTTTATCAATATGAGACAGCTTGATTGGTATATGAATCCATATGGATAGTGTGTGGTGTTTGTTGATATTTTCATAATAACATGAGTTAGACAGAGTGGTCTTATTGTGTAAAACAGATGCTTATTTTCTATAAAATTAACAGTGTATGGCATGAATATGACATTATTCTTGGCCCATATTTTAATATTTACCTTTCATTGCTAGTATGTATTTTGGCATTTTGGCAAAATTGATGTTATAATTTGAATTGTGGAATATTTTTATTGAGATGAAGGGTAAGATTTGATTGTTAAAGCCTAAACTGTAGGAAAAAGTATGTTAATACAATGTAAATATTTAAAATGGCATGAGAGAGGAAAATGACATATTGTTGAACTGAAGGCATGATGTTTGAACTTGAAGTAATTTGATTTAATTATATATCATAAGAACCCCTAATTAATTAGCAATTTTAAGACATCTAAGAGGTAGGCACCACAATCAAAGCTGTGAAAGCACTAACTTGAATGCCTTTCTTCTGTTTTATTTTGTTTTGTTGCCCTAATCATGGCTGCCAAGGAGACAACATTGAGAAATGGGAGGCAACCAGGGCTCGAGATCATTTGGGCGACTGCAGAATTTTTTAATTGTGAGGAAATCTTGAATTGTTGCTGTTGTTTTTTTCTTTTTTTCAATTGTATTCTTTCGTTGAAAAAAGTGTGTTGAGTTTGCCTGTTCAAGGGTTAAGTGTTGAAATGAAAGGTAATAGTAAAAATCAGAACACTGGTGTTGCTAATATGGTGCTCATAAATCTAGAAATGATAAATGGCATCTCCTCTGCTCTAATATTTAAATAAATTTTGATGGTGCTGCAAAGAGTAACCCAGGTTTGGCTGGCACAAATGGCAGAGGCAAGGCATCTTAGAGTTAAGTTAAACAATAAGGTGGAACAGGAGGCTCTTGTGGCAGGTTTAAAGGCAACCTTCGTAGGTAGATGTAGACTAATAGAAGTGGAATGAGACTGTAAAATTGAGATCCAAACGGTCAATTAGAGATACTCCCCTAGCTGGAAGATGAGAGCATATCTTAACGAAGTTCTGTCCCTTCAAACCAAATTCTTTCTTATATCCTTTGCTCATATATAGAGAAAGCAAATTGCGGCAGCAAACTTCCTAGCTAATTATGGGGTCACTTTGCAAGGCTATGCATCAATGTAAAGCAATGACATTCATGATTGAGGTAAGGTGCATGACTTCATTACCTAGTGGTAGGATTGCCCTCTGTAGGATTTGTTCACTCAATATAAGGAGGTATGATAAGTATTGATTACATATAGTACTTTTACACATATAAGTTTTAAAAATGCCCTAGCCTGTCACCATAATATTGGATGTGACAAGACAGCAAGCAGTTTTATAGAATTTAGAGGTGGTAGATGGTAAATATAACACTTGGTTGAGGCCAATTTTTCAAAGTGTTGGGTGTTGTGTATTTTTCTAGTTTATGGCAAGCTCTTGTCATGGGAGGGACCTCATGAGAGCATCTCCGATTATAGGCTAAAGAAGTATTTAATTGCAGTCCAAAGGTGATGCTTAAGGTAATCAAAGCAGTTATTAAGGCTGATGGCTTGCATAGCACAAGAGCAGTAAGAACAAGGGAATCTAGGGTTTGTTAGTGTTTTAATTTGTCCTTTTTAGGACAACTCAAACTAGAATAGTATGTATGGTAGAACTATTCTTCAAATTATAAGGGGAAACTTCCTGAAAGATAACTAAACATAAAGCATGAAAACTATTGACAAATTTACAAGTATGCACACTTCGCAATATTTCATGAGGTTTTTGCAAGTAAATTGCTAACCAACCATGTATTTTCCCTAGATGCAAGCATCGGACTATCACTAGTAAAGAGTTGCAACAAGATTTTTCAAATACTAAGGATAAACTATCAAGCACAAACAAATTATTTTGACTTCCTACTAGCTAAAGAAGAGACTAGTATTTAGTTGCAACACATATATTTGAACAAAAAAACATAGACAAATGCAAATTATTGGCTAAATGAGAGACCAATAAATTAGCATTAACAAGAAAGGATTAAACAAGTGAATATCACATGATTACAAAAAAAAAAATTGCTAACCAATATATGAAGCCACTAATTAATGAATAAAAAATATCAATTCAAAATTTGACAAAGTTACTTAATTCCAAAATACGAAAAAACAATAGCTTTCGTTGAACAACCATTTTGCAACATAAGCTTAGCATCAACTTACATTACAATATATGTGCTCAAAGCATTTATTTATAAGCTCTTAAGAAGAAACTTTTAGGGATAAAATAATAATATAATATTCTCAATAAAGTTTTGCTTTAAAGCAACCCTAACTCTATACAATGCAGAGAGGAAATAAAACACTTAAATAGCCCATAAAAGGCTCTTCCTTGCTTTGACCTCGCTCTCTTCTAAACATAGGCCAACTGGGATCAGCTAGTGCCATTCTCTCAAGTGCTTTTTTTGCTTCAAAAACTCAAAATAGGCATCTTGATCTCCTTAGGATATTAAATTAGAAGACTTGATCTACTTAGCTGTAGTTTTATGGCGGCTACTCCATGTCAAAGCACATCATACTTTATGTTTTTGAGTTGACTTGACTAGGGCCCTTTCACTAATGTCTCTACTAATGCTAAGTCATGATTTTCAACTAGCTTTGCCACTTGAAAAGTGTGACATTTGCTTGTTTCTCTTCACCTTACATGCCAAGTGCAATTTTATGAGTTATTTGCCACTTTAAGAAAAATTGGGTGAAGTTTTAGATTGGCATAGCCACTAATAAAGTGCACCATTTAAACATAGTTTGATGGTTTCCTTCTCGGCATGATTTCCTTCTCTCTTTCCCACTTTGATCGCCATTTTGAACTGGACTTACAACTTATATTATGTGCCAATTCCTTTGTCTTCAAGCTCATTCTCTTGGGCAGAGTTTTGAAGGTTCTTTGCCATTTATTAAAAGCTCAGCGAGGTTTCATGCTGGCTAAGCCAACCAAAAATGGTGCTAAAATGACTCAAGTTACTCCTTGCAAAGATGGCATGCTTTTATGGCTGATCTGCCACTTGTTGGTCACCACTTCATGATGGCTAAGACACTTGGAAGTAGAGTCATAATGTCTTTTCACTTAAACCCCTTTCCTTGGCAGAGATTCATTTTGATATTGCCATCAAGGAATGGCACCAATTTTTGACCTTGTAGGACAGCTTAAACCTTGGCTCACTTTCTTGACTAATACTCTTTCTTAAAACCTCTAATCTATGTTACCGGAATCGGCCCTTTGCCCTGCCGATTCCGGGTACGGATACGTTTCCAAACGGATTCGTGCCGGAAACCCCGCGGATTCGAATAGGGTTCGAATTTTTGTATAAAAAAACGTCTCCACGAATCTGCACGATTTTTGCTCGAATCATGGCGTTTTTTTTCCTGACGTGGTGTTTTCAATCCGATTCCGGCGTTTTTTTTTTCTATTCCGTCCGCCATTCAAACACGCGCAAGCTGCAAGGAGATTGGTCGTGGAAGGAGAAACTGAGTGTCGCCATTCAGGGAAAAACAGGGAACCGCCGTCGAAGGATATTTTCCGCCATTTTTTTGTCTTTCCTCACGTTTTCCTCACGTTTTCCTCTGCCGTTTGTCCGCCATTTCCAGGTCCGCCAATTTCCAGGTATTACGAATTTCTCAGCTCGCAAAAGTTAATACTTCAATTTAATTTTCGTGTATAGTTTATATTTTAATATTTTATAATAGTTATTATTAGTTTTTATTTTTAATTTTTATATTGTTTTATACTTTATATGATAATATTAATAAATTATTAAATAATATAATATTTAAATTTTTAATAATATTGTTTTTATTATTTATAAAAAATAAATTTATAATATATATTATAAATATTAAATTATTAATACATAATTTTAGTTTATTTATTTATTATTAAGTTTTAACAAATTTTAATTGTAATAATATTTAATATTATACAATTCAATGTTTTTAGTTTTTATATTTATAATTTTATTATTTTATTATATATAAAAAAAATTAAATTTATTTTAGTATTTTAATATAATTAAATTTTAAAATTTAAAACTTTAAAATTTACATTTTAAAATAATAAATATAAATCTAATTATTATTTTGTTAATTTAATGTTAAAATTTATTTATTTTGCTATTCTTTATTTTAATAAATAATAATCAATAATTTAAAATTAAAATTATAAATATAAATTGGAATTATATTAATTAGTAATTATATATTATTTATTAAACGTTTATTTACTTCTTGTTTTTACTTTTTTAGGCTGCAAATATGTCTATATTTATGATTTTTATATGTTTTATGTACGGACGTACCCAAACGTACCCACACCAAAAAAAAAAAATTTGCCGTATCGGTGTACCCGTACCCGTACCCGTACCCACGTACCCTACCCGATTCGGTAACTTAGCCTCTAATCAATTCTTTCATTCTCTATCTGCTGAAACTTCTTTCATCATTTCTCCTTGTGTATGATTGGCAAAACTACTACATCCATCCCTGCTTCATCTCTGACTTCTGCACTATTTTCATAGTTTAGAGCTTTGTTGAAATTTTCTTCTCCCTGCAAGATTGTTATTGTAAAAGACAAGGGCAAAATTAACTATTGCAAATTAAGCAGGAAACCGCACAATTGATTGAATTGATACAAGACTGAGGATCAAAAGATGACAAATAGATAAACAAGGCTTGCAAAAGGTGAGTTTCTGTATCTTCAGTACTATATAGATATATATTGTGCAGCTGAACCCAGTCATACAAGAACCAGAAAGTAAAGACTGGCAAACCACTGAACCTGAATCCAAACACAAACCTATACCGACAACATAGAATTTAATGAATGTTGGCTATAGATTAATCCTATGATCTGTTATTGATTATACTTGGGTTGATCATATTACACTTTAAAACTGAAATATCCATTCTGAATGGAATGGTAGACAGCTCGACAGAATATCCTGTACTATCCCAGATGATTAATCTTTAGAGGAGGCACCCTCAGGTTCATGATGTTAGGATATGATTAAATATGAGAATGATGTTACCTGAATTACTTCATGGGTAATGCAATTGTTGAAGTAGTAAAATTTTGGCCAAGGTATTCTTATTGTTTATGTATGATTCTACTTTAGCATTGATTCTGCATTATTGGATGTCAATGTTGATTTATGCATGTTAGTGATAATCATTTCTATATCACTCTCTTCCTTCTATTGATTCCCATCAATGAAGTCTCTTTTAAAGGGAAAGGATTATCTGGTAACTGTTGGGATAACAAGGGAGTATCTTGAGCTCTATGGTAGGCTAAAAAGTGCTACTACAATATTCTCTCTCACTACCAAGCTAGCTGGACACACCTCTTCTACGATGATTCAAATTCTGGACTCATACAGCCATGGCATGAGTTACATTGAGATTGTACTTCAGTCAGTCATTGTATTAATATTGTACTTTCAAAATGCATTGCATAATGATGAATTCATTGTTTGTATTCATGGATGGCATTCTTAATCAATACCACACTCAGCTGTTGTAAATCAATATGTTGACAAAAATTTAGAGATTATGATGCTGTTAACTTCTTATTATTCACTTCTACGTGATTCTTGATCATTGTAATGTTGAAATTGGTTGTATGCTTCAAAACTAGATTTGGTCATTGATATGCCTTCGTTGCTGTTATTGAGATCATTATGTACCATTTTATATTTATCAGTTATGGACTTCAGTATGCAGTAAAACCAGTAAGTTCTTAAGATGCATTTATAACAAACAGGCTTGTTAAATGCTGTTTGCAACTTTCATTAATGTACATATAGTAAACATAGAAAGTATTATGATCCTTTTTATGACAAGTTTTATACAATTGTTATGTTATTGTTTTCCCAGTAAAACAGCAACTCACAATGATGTCAGGACATGTTCGATTCAGACTGTTACTCTTGTAGTTACTATGAGATGTTGTGCTTCATTTGATGATAAACAAATGTATTACATTATAAGTCGGTTTACTGACTGACAAATCCCAATTCATACAGGTCAACGCAAATCTCATTGTATGTTCATAAAATGAAATGGTAACAAGGCTTCATTGAAAATAAAATCCAGTTTGGATAAACATATCCTGAGAAACAGAAAAAATTGTAACTGCTAAATCGTAATCTATGGGTATTATACATTGTTGTACCCCAAAATTAAAATTTTTGTTACACTTAGACATTTTGAAGAAATGAGTAAAAGTCTTGTTAAATCAGTCAAAAAGGTCAGAATTTGTCTTGCATGAGGGGTTAAAACGCAAAATTCTTAAAATCTGACGATCTGGGTCTGCTAAGAGCAGCTTAATCTACAAAACCCAGATCTCAGTTTTTCATCCCTACTTTTTAGGAAAACTGCTATTTTTAGAAATTTTCTGAAAGTAGTAACTTTTTCTAAGTTTTTATGGGTTTCTTTGGAAATGGATACTGGCAAAACTTTCTAAAAATAGAAAGTTGGTCCGATAAGTTTCAAACTGATTTTGATTGGCTCAAAATACTTCCATATCAAGCTGGTGTAGTCAGAATCTCAAAATAATCAGTTTTTCCCTAGTGGGTCTATTCTGCTTTTTCAGAAGCGTAATAGGAGCTCTGAGGTCATTAATGGAGGTCATTCAGTTGCCAAGTGTCAAATTCAACATTCAAAGCATTCAATAGAAGGCGAGATGATGAGCCAGCCATGGGCGCCCCAGGAGAGAATAGGCGCCCATCTTTTTAGGGCACTAAATGATGAAATTAAGGTTTACACTTCCAACCAAAGATGCTCAGTTCTCTGTCAACTCCGCAACAAATCCAGCTGTGAAGTCAACAGATCATCTAGTCGCCCGGGATTCGAGGCCGAACAGAGAAGTTTCTCACAGAAGTCAGAATGAAAAGCATGAAAAATATCAAAAAATGACTAAGTGTGGAGACTTTGGGCGCCCCTGGTGAAGAAGGGCGCCCAGCTTTTTGGAGCACCTAACTCAACAGTTAGGGTTTGAAAATATGCTCGATCTCTTCAATATTCAGCCAACTTCGCAACGCCTGTCTTCGACAGATCATCTAACTAGTCATCCTTCAGCAGATTCAGATCAAAGAGGAACGTACAGAATGAAAGTTTCAAACATGAAGATGAAAGTCAGGTAAAAATGGCTAAGTCTGGAAGGTTTGGGCACCCCAGGAGAGAAGAGGCGCCCAATATTTTGAGAGGTAAAACAGATGAATTTAGAGATGAAGCCCTAACATGATCTCTTCACAGTCGATCCAGCTTTAAAACGAGATATCCAGCACGTCAATCGGAGGTTGCAATCGCGAGATACGAGAAGCTAAATTGAGGGTTTGGTGAGAGCTGAGAACTGAGATTCAGAAGCAAACAGAAAAGGTGAAAAATAAACTAAGCAAACAGAAAAGGTGAAAAATAAACTAACTCTGGTGAGTTTGGGCGCCCCAGCTTGCCAGGGGCGCCCAAGCTTTTGAAGATCTAAACTCAGCTGTTTGACAAAGTTTATCCCAGAGGACCCCTCCTAATATCTCATCAGCTTCGCAACAAGCATAATCGTTAGTCAATCCGACGCCTGGTTCACCAGTTTCGACGAGATCATCTGTAGAAGAGGAGTTAATGAAGAAATTGAAGATCATCAAAAATGGCTAACTCTGGACAAAATGGGCGCCCCTGGAAGGAAAAGGCTCCCATGAATTCGAAGGTCGAGATGAAGATTTTAGCCAGAGACTCCCCCAGAACAATCTTCTCAGAATCAGTCAGGCTCCGCGATGAATCCTTCAGCTCGCTCGTCAGATCAATCTGCAATCCAGAAATCGAAGGCGAAGTAGGGGGTCAAAATGGTGAAAAGTTGAAAATATCAAAAAATGGCTAACACTGCTTGAAGTGGGCACCCCTAGCCAAGAAGGGCGCCCAACTTCTCATGCCTTAGTAAAATTTCCAAAGTTTTCAAAATTTCAAAGTTGCAAAGAGGATGAAGGCGTCCAAGTTCATTGAATAGCTGATTTAGGGTTTTTGAAAATAAAAGCAAAAGAAAACAAAGCAAAAACAAAACCCTAAGTCTATTTAACACCTCTCTTTCATGTAATTTTTATTATTTTTGCAGGTAGCATTCAAAGGAGAAAGTTGGAGCAGCAAGTTTGAAGAATTTTTATGATTCAAGAATTCATATTTGCTGGTTTTTCATCAGATTTTTCAGATCAGCAACATAGACCCTTGCTCTTTCAAGCTTTTTCATCCAAAAGATCAAGTTTTTCAAAGAGAAGGCAAGGTTTTCAAAATTTTCAGCCATCTAGGTCTTTTCACTTCGTTCTTCTGAAGGAAATTTTCAAGAACTTCATCAAGTTGCAGCAGCTGCTTTTTATTTGCATGTCAGTGAAATCCTCAGTGCATTCAGTTTTCAATCATCTAGGTCCTCTCAAAACAGTCTTCTGAAGAAAGCCCATATCATAGTTTTTTTTAAGAAAGTTTCAAATCCTAGGGTTGGTTGCTTTTTCGATCAGCCATCAGTATTTTGCAAATCTAATCAACTGGGTTCATTTCTAATCATGTTCTGAACAAAAAAACCCAGGTGCCAACTTTTTTCATGAAAAATTGAAGAAATTAGGGTTTGCTGCTTTTACAGTTGAAATTCAAAATTTTCAAAAACGGACGATCTGGGTTGTCTTGAAACGAAATTCTAAGCAAAACCCATATCTCAGAAAAAATTTCAAAAAATTTGTCCGTTGGAGCAAGAAAATCAGCATTCTAAAAATAGAAGTTGCTCAAAACTTGTCTGAACATAGGCGAGTTTACAGTCGTTCTTCAAGTTTTCCGAAATGGAGTACACTCCCAATGTTTTCAAGACTGAATCAGCCCTCTATCATGATTACATCAAAACAGCTGAGACAGACTTGCATCATATCAAGCCGGTGTTTGATTTACACGCTTTGGAGAGCACTGGCAACACCTCAATCAAGAACCTGGGACACTCTGAACTCCTCGCAGCAGTGTCGATTCCTATATCAGTTCAGAGTCTTGAGTTCGTAATCGCTTGCATCAAGCATTACAACCCGGCTACAAGGGAGATCCAGTCAATAGATGGTAGATTGATTTGCAGTCTAAAGCTGATATAATTGAGAAGTGTTTTTCCATTCCCCCTTGGCCTGAAAGTGTCACTATCTCAAAGGGTGAATGTGAGAGGATATGGGAGATGCATAAGGAAAAATACAACAAGAAGATTGTACTGAAGTGAATGAAAGAAAAACATAAGACTCTACCAAGTCACACTTCCATGATGTCAGCAAAGTTTGAAAAGGCGGCCAATGAGGTCGAAGATTTCCCGAGATCCGTTGCATATCTTGAACATTCTAAGCGGTGTTTTGCTATTGAGGGCATAGATGCACCGAACCGGGACACAGTTTCTAATTTTCTAGTGGATGTGATCGAGCTTTAAAGCAGCTTTCTTCTAGAAGCTTTCTTTCCCGCTTTCTTTCTATTCTTGGAATGATCCTTATCCATTCTTTGAGAAGAGGAAGAAGATAAATGTAATAGTTGGTGTTTCCAGCTTTTACGCTTTCTTAGGTGTTAGATGTTATCTTCTTTCTAGATTTAGTAATAAAGCTTGCTTGCTGAGCAAGCCCTAGATTGTGAAAGCAAGGAGATTTTAGGGTTCCCTACTCCTCTGCTTGCCTATAAATAAGAGCCTTTGCTCATTAGTTTCTTTAACGGTTATTGTGATAGCAAATTGTGAGCCTATATTGCAGCAAGTTGTTGTTCAATTTCAGTTCACTTTGTTTTAACCATGCTAGTGATAACAAAACGCTGAGCCTATTGTGCCTTCTATTTGTTATTCGAGTGTTGTTCAATTGTGTTGTGATAGCAAATTGTTGAGCCTCTTTAGCCAACAAGGAGTTAGTGTGATTGTTGTTTCTATTGTGTAAGAATAAGATTGCAAGCCTCTTTAGCTGCAATTTCTTGTTCCAGGCATGTTAGAAATGAGCTTTGTTCCAGAAGTTTTAGTAATAAAATCATGAGCCTCCTTTGCCTTGATATAACATCTCAGATTTCCGTTATTTATATGTTCTACTTTTATGATCTTGATTTCAACTTGCATTGAAGTGTGTAGATGTTTGTTGAGAGAGAGTTTATTGAAGTATTTTGTCAGAAATCAACCTCATTCATTTCTAGTTTCTCTTGCTCTGCTTATTACTTGAGAAGTTAGAAACGTCTTTAGTTTAAGTTTGTCATAGTTGAAGATCTTAAAACAAAAAATCTCAGCTGCGGCGTTTGTGTTTAATAAACCTTGTGCTCTAAGCTGATCAAAAAGATAGGCAACTTAGTTCTTAGTTTACTTTCTTTCAACACCATCAGCAAGAGGGAGCTTCCCCTCCTAATTTGAAGAGCAGTTTATCTGTGCATAGCTGTCCGTTTCAAATACACATTCCAGAGGTGCGAATTTAAACGCCAACATACATCACACTTGAAACAGCTCCTTGTTTGTTGATATTAAGTCCTTGTTGTGTGGTGACCGTTACAAGAGAGAAATTGTTTGGTGTGAAAATAAATAACTTTGGGAGCAATACATGCATAATGTATTGTTTGCTCAATTCATAATGCTTGGAATGCTCTAACTCTAGCCTTAGCTCTGATCATAAATTTCTGATGTACAGTAGTATCATCATCATTAATTGAACGTTTGGAATCCAATGTCTGGATCTCTTCTATTCTGTCTTGTATTGGCTTGTTATTCTGGAAGCAACCAGCAAGTTGTACCTAATAACTTTATGGGTGTCGAGCAAATTCATTCTGCTCTTTGGTAGAAATCCTTGACAAAATGAATAAAACATGCATCACTATTACATTCTATTTGTTCCATCTGGCACCCATGTATGTGTTGGTCCTTCCATAAATTGTAATGCTTATGATGATTTTCTCTCAATAAATGTAGATTTAAGCTTGTTGATCCATTTATGTGGTGCCACTTCTCTATTAAATCTAAGGACATCTTAATCTGGATTTTTTGGTCGGCCACATTGTGATGTGGCCATTGCTTGTGATGTTGTGTTGGACTTCCTAAAGCAACCATGGTTCAACTTCTTAAACTACCATCTATTTGCATCCATTTTCTTTTCCATTCATGTGGTGCCATTTCTCCATCAAATTGAGAGACATCTTAATCTAGATATGAAGATTGTTACATTGTGATATGAACATTCCTTGTGATGTTGTGTTGGACTTCCAAATGTAACCATGGTTTAAATTATTCCTCATGCTACCTTGTATTTATGTAGATGTCTGCATCCATTTTTTTTTCCATTCTTGAAATTGCCATAGTAAAGAAATTAGTAATTTTCTCCAACTAGAGGAAACTATCATCCATCTCACCGTACTTGGAGTCCATGTGATGTAATTCATTTTCAACATTTGCCAACTGATCATCAATTTTGTATGGTTGAGCTTGAATAGAATTGGGATCACCTGACTCAACTATTGGATTTGTATAAGCTTTGACTTGATCCTTCTTAAGAGGTATGTCATCGCCAACTGTATGGGATCTTAAAGAGACCACCCCAGGAATCATGCAATCTTGACTGGCTTTGTTGGCTAATTGTTAGCCCTACTGAATTAACTGACCACTAGCAAGAGAACTCTATGACAACTAAGACCAACATGCTAAATTATCTAATTAACTAATTCACCCAGCTGCTTACTATATGAATCAATGGATTAACTAATAACTTAATGAATCTGATTATTAATTTGTCTTGTTCCAAATGAAACCTCAAACAACATAATTAATCTAAGGTTAATCTAACTTAAAAATTCAAACCTGATTAAATTAACCTGATTTTAACTAAGCTATGATTAAAACCGGTTAACTAGTTTTAATTAACTTAATTAAACTCGATAAGATAAAACTAATTAACTAGCCTAACTTAAATTTTAAATTATTCTAATAAAAGCTAAAGTAACCTACTGTTAAATGTTAATTCAATAAGTACTAATTATTCTTAAAACTAATATAATCCAAACTCAGATCTAACATAAATTTAACTAACTACTTGAAAATTTGTAGGTTTAGGAAAACAAACTAGCTTATCTACATTTATAGAAGAGAAAGAGTGAACAGAGAGAATACTAAAATGTGGGAACAGGTAAGAAAAGGTAGGGAAACACATTGCAAAAGACAGATAGTGGGTGCAGGTGGAAGAAGGAAGGAAGAGTGCAAAAGAGGTGATGGAAATGGAGAGCAGCCTTTTCTGTGCACAAGTGGATAGAAGTTGGAACTGCAACAGAGAATACACAGGTGAGGAGGCATTTAGGGGACCCGGGAAGGCAATCAGTAAGAAAATGTGGTGGGGAGGCATTTAGAGGGAGGACAGATGGTAACAAAATGACAAATGCAAATTGTAACTGCATGGAGTAGAAGGCGGAGATAGAAGGTATGGATGCTGCATGCCAGCTCACTACAACAGGTAGAATACAAATATTATTGAGGTGGGTGGTGACAGGAGCATAAGAGAAGAGACCATCAGTCTAGTTAACACTGCTGCAACTGAGAGAGAAGGGATCAACTGATTATCTTATGCTTGATACAGCAGTAGTAATTACCCAAAGGACTTTCGTCTTTCTTCCACAATAGAAACTTAAATTATTTTTTTTTACCTGGGAATCTGTAATTTAAACTTTAAGCTAAAATCTTTGTAAGCTCTAACACTAGATGTTAGGCTCCAGCTTATCAAATGTAAACATAGTACAAACAAAACAGAAGGAAGAAGATGACACAAGTGTTTAGTGCCCCTTTCCTATTGCCCCCAAATTCCCCTCTACCCCTACATACTAATTATGTGGATCATGCAAACAATCTTCGCAGAGCAGTCCTACAATTCCATGAAGACGGTTGAATCTTTCCACATAGATGCTCTACAATCCCATTAACATGATCACAAAATCAGGCAAACCTGTGTTTCTATTTTGCCCTCAGGAATACAACAGACCCATCTTAAGGGTTAGGATTATAACTCAACCTTTATATTCCCTTTCACTTTTTGAAAAGAAGCATTTGGCTCTTGTTTCAAGATCCCCACCTAGATTGGTACTACCATCTAGAGGAGGGTTTGATCCACTGTTTTGAATGAATCACTAAGGAGTATGTAGGGGAATTTAAAGCCAACAAGCTCCTTAAACCAAAATATGAGCTCTATTGCATATGCAGCAGCATGAGGATGAAGCTAGCAATAAGTATATGGTGTGTTGTGTTTCATGCTTATCCCACTGTATCAAAGATGACTAGTGATTGAGATTGCAAGTTTTGCATCTATTCTTTGAGAAACCCTCAAACGTGAAGTGATGATGAAGATGAAGAAACAACAAAAGACAAATAGATAAATTGAATGAAATACACAAATTACCTTGCCTTTTACCTTCTCATCTCATGGATTGAGCTGAAGTAGAGGCACCCTTCTCCACTTGATTTGCTCTTTGATGTTGTTGTTGAATAGTGGAATGTGGTTTCTTATGGCAGCAGCATGATAGTAGGATAAAGGTGGATTGGATAGAAGATAGGACAGCATAAGGGTATGATAATAGAAGATGATAAAAATGAGAGCAAAGGCCTTCATTCATAGATTCTCCATGAGAAAAATCAATGGCCAAGATGAATTGGTAAATGGATGGATAAGATTGAATGAGAGTGAGGATATGGATTGAGGTCTTAGTCTTATGAAAAGTGCCACAAGAGGAATGGGGGTGTAAGAGCTAGGTGTGAGCACAGGTGAGGAAGCTCATGAAAGAGACAAGTGAGGGAAGTAGGGTCACTGCTTTATGACATGCATGAGAGGTAGGGTGGCTACCTTATGACTTGTGTAAGAGGTAGGGTGGCTTCACATGTATGAGAGATATGCTCACACATATGTGAGAAAAGGGTAGGGTAGGTAGGTTAGGACCAATGTTACAAGACTTGTTGAGTACTCACCAGACTCGCCAAGTCTGGGTGAGTCTTGACCCAGAGACTCAGCCATTTTTATTAATTTTTTTTTTAAATTTACAACTTTCAATGCTTGTTTGGTTTATGACATGCCCATCTAGGATTTACAAAAAAATATGAAAATGGTGTGCGCCATGATGGTTTGTGTGGTTTTGAAGGTCTTCATTTGGGCTTGGTGGCGGGGGCTCTACCCCTTGACCCCACCCTGTATCGCAACAAGGAGCACACTCGAGGTGCTGCCCTTGGACCCCGCGAGGGGCGCTACTCCCAGACCTCCGCAAGGGGCGCTACCCCTTGACCACACTAGGGGCGCTACCCCTCGACCCCGTTGGGGTGTTTCCCCCAAACCCACATCAAACTATAAGTCTAAGCATGTAATAGGCCAATGATGAATCATGATCATAAAACCTGCAAAATACATATCCCCTATTACAAATTTCTGCATCTTCACAGTCAAAGCCACAATCAAGGATTATCTTATTTCATACATTGGACAACTTGTTTAGTATACAAGGACGACCATAGGCAAAGTTGGCATGCTACAGTCATTGTACTGTTGAATACAAGTTAAGTCATAGTTGGCAAGAAATGCCATTTTCATAATGCAAAAATGTATCAATCATGCCCTACACAGGCAACTCATAGAACAATCCCATCTATTAGTATGCTAGCTAAGGTCAAACTAGAACATAACCATTTATCTTTTTACTTAACTGTTCCTGTTTGTTAATGAGCTTGACAACAAAACATACAATCTTCAAGAAAACTTTATTAGTAAATTCCTCACTTGAATATACACACCAATCATTGAGACACAAGCAAATATCATGGCTACATCATCATCCAGGACCTATTTTAGACGCTAGTGCATGACTTGTCGTGATGTTGGGATGAGTAATGCAAGCTCCTCTCAACCATAGACTTATATTTTTAGTTTTGATATTTGTTTTGATGCCATGGATTTCATATTCCATGAGTTTTGTATACATTTGACAATATTTATATATCAAAATGTGTCATTTCCTTTAGCTAAAATTTGCGTTTATACTTATGCGATCGATGTATGTCTGTGTATGGGATCAAAGTAATTTCTATTTGATGAGGTTATTGTGTCTTTAAGGTTTATTTATTAAAGGATGCATGAAACAAGTTTTAAATCCTTAAAAATCTTTGAATTTCTTGGGTTTTTCAATTTGCCAAGTCTGGGCTCCAAGTCCGAGTCCGAGTCAAAAATCAGCTTATCGAGTCCGAGGCGAGTCTAAGTCTTGTAACAGTGGTTAGGACACTTGTCACATGATGAAAAGTTTAGATCTTGATCCATGTAGACGGATTTAATGGCTAGGATTAAGTGGACAAGGATTGAAGGTGAGGTGGAATTAAATATTATGGAAAATGGTAATGACCGTTAATTAGCCTAAATCAATTAATTAAAGAGGTATTAATTAATTGATATAGTTAGAGGATTCTGGGATAAGGTTTAACTTAATTAAATAAATTAAAGGTGAGGGATAAGGACAAATTAATTAAATAAATAATAATATTTAATTAATTAATGGCTAGAATGGGTAAAGTGTGTTTGTGTATGGACAAGTTTAGGTGTCTCCAGATGAAATTCAAATTCAATATCTATGGAAATTGCTTTGAAACCACCCTTCATATTGACCAAGACTTCAAGAGGCCAATATCAAAGCCCCTTTTCATATTGACCAAGACTTCAAGAGGCCAATACCAAAGCCCCTTGACCTTCCAATCCTCCTTCCAAAACCATCACAAATGTAGCCTTAAATGGTGACCTTGTGTTGAATGCCCCTTCATCTATACATTTCCAAAACATTATTCAAATTGTCAGTATGGTGGCTCCCCTTCATCAAAGCCAACCCATGTCACAAACCATTCTTTCCAATTACTAACTCATTCACAAACCCTCTTCTCATCCTTCCACCAACCAGTCCATCAAATCTGCTTTTCCCTTTGCAAAATTTAAACAGGTTCAATCGCTGTCTGTTCCTTCAAATGTTCAATCTAGGTCTTGTAAGGACAAAGATTAGTACAATTCCAACCTCCCAT
This sequence comes from Sequoia sempervirens, assembly GCA_007258455.2. Taxonomy (NCBI): domain Eukaryota; kingdom Viridiplantae; phylum Streptophyta; class Pinopsida; order Cupressales; family Cupressaceae; genus Sequoia; species Sequoia sempervirens. The sequence goes on along the minus strand of VDFB02306517.1, from coordinate 3,244 downwards.
TTCTCCTCTAGTATTACAAGCAACAATAGTGTATCTACCATCAAATATGTAAACCTGGTACCTACAAATCTGTGGACAAGTTCCTTCAGGAACAATGATCATCAATACTTCAATACTATTTCAAAAATTCCATCTAGATCCCAAAAGGACTTAAACTAGTTCAATCCCAACTTCCCATTTCCCTGCCAGTATTGAAAGCAATATTGGTGCATCTATCACTTCATTATTAAACCTGATACCTTCAAATTCATGTAGCAGTTCCCTGACGAAGAACAACCATTGATACCCCCAAATCTGCTTGCCATTACATGGAATGAACATACTATATTCAATAATTGTGCATGCATAGATATAATAACAAAATATTAAATGTCTCCCAATATCACCAATGGAACAAAACGGATCCAATAGCATGTACATTAAATTCAACAGAATATCAGTAGCAAAGTGTAGTGAAGATATAACTGATCTTGTATAGCAATGAAATAAATGAAATACAAGGATCTCTAATCTGAAAGCATAACTACTTCAAGGGAGCAACCTCCCAATTAAACACTGAACACCCAACTTCAAGTTTAACAAATGACCATCTAATACAAATATATAGTTAATTTTAGGTCAGGGAAACCATAAAATACTAATTAGACTGACTACCTACAAATCATAAATCTGGGAATTATCTTAAACTTAATCAACTGTTATATGCACCATGGGTTGTCTGCAGTATAACTTTACTAAAGTGCAAAGATTAAGGATCATAACACGCACCCCTCCCGTCCTTGTAAAAGCATTGACCTTAAGACTTGCCAAATGCGGAGGCTCCTCCAGAAAGTGCTCATCCTCCCAAGCAGTATTGTCCTTTGTAACTTCTTCCATTTGATAAGATCCTCTATGATTGCCATGTTGTGGAACTATTCACACTCTTCTCCATTGCTTCAGGTTCCGAGATCAGTTTTCTACTTCTACTCCTTCATCCAACTTTGCAAGCCCTGCCTGCAGAAGAATCCTAAAACCAACAACTTTCTTTAATCAAGAAACATGAAAGACTAGATGTACTCTTGAAGGGTGAGGTAGCTCCAACTTGTAGGTAACACTACCAATCTTTTGAAGCGCTTTATAAGCCCTTTTAAATTTTGGTGCCAGCTTATTTCCTTTATGTAACTCGAGAGATGATTATTCGTAAGAATGCAGCTTCAAGACAACCCAATCTACTTCTTCAAAATATCTCCCAGCCCTATATCAATCAGCATGTTGCTTCATTTGATATGTGACATGGCCAAATTATCTTTAAGGATACAAAGCAATTTATCATCGTTGCACATTATGTCCCTCCAGTTTAAGCTTGAAATGTTCCTTAAAGTAGGAAGTGAGTAATGGTGTTGGGTACTTGTGGTGCACCTCAAATGAGAACATCTAGGCAGATGTATAAAATGTAGTGTCAGGCCACCATTTGGGTCATGACAGTGATTTGGCACATTGCTCTTGCTTCTCCAATGTGAAACAACACAATAACCTGGTGTTGGGTACTTGTGGTGCACCTCAAATGAGAACATCTAGGCAGATGTATAAAATGTAGTGTCAGGCCACCATTTGGGTCATGACAGTGATTTGGCACATTGCTCTTGCTTCTCCAATGTGAAACAACACAATAACCTTCTACAAATTTATTGGCCACTTCTATCTATCAACCTTATTGAGGATGATACAAAAAATTGTTCACTTGTTGTTGAGTATTGAACAATTGAACAAGCTTTGTCCAAAAGTTACTGGAAATATGATACAGATATTTCCAGAAAATGAAAAATTACAGTTACAAGAGGACCTGACATACATGACACTATGATGAAGTCCAACTCATGTTGAACAGGGCGTGCATGAAAGACTTGCATCCTGGAATATGTGGGAGGCCTCTGTGTGGCTCCATGCATGTGGTGGCTTTGCAGTTTATATAATTAATTATTAATAAGGGAGATATGAAATCATTTCTTTAAAAAATATTGGGTTCAGAATGTGTCTAGCAAATATGACTGGACTGGAAGAGAAAAACATACAACAGTAATGAGAATTCTACACTCTATCAGCATGGGTTGAAGCAATATTTGCAGAGAAATCTACATTCTATAGTATTAAATTCTGCTAACGAATACAAACCTGACCCTTGCGGAGCCCATCAGAGGGACACTTTAAGGCTTCCTCCAACAGTGCTATGACCATGGCAGAAGATGCTTGATCTTGGCTGGAATCTGCCAATGCATATGCCTTGAGAAAAAAGGCTTCAAATGACCTTTGAATGGTAATTGACTCTTTTGCTTTCACCAGCCCTTCTTCACAATGGCCTGTATCATAAAGGATCCAACCCTCATAGACAAGACGCTCATGCTCACTGTTTGCATGTTGACGGGCCAGCTGAAGACTGTGCATTGCTGCTTCAGGGCAATTTAACCTAATTCATAGATAACAACCAAGTCTAAAGTATTTGACTAGCAAATTTGCAGCACTAGAAAGAAAATAAATAGGATCCAGAAGGACATACAATTGCTCAGAACTAAATTTTAAAATATTATACAGAATATATTCTCTTTTTGCCATATCCATACCTAAGGAGGAGAAGGGACTGCCTGAAGTAAAGCAGACCCTTTCCACTTCCAACATCTGACTCGACCATTTGGTAGATTACAGCAAGTGAACCAATATCATCCACAGCTGACCACCGATCATACAATTGCATCCAGCAGTCTGCAGTTGTCCAGTGCTCTACATGTGGAAACAGTAAACTGCGCAATTGAGAAGCACCCACACGCCCCCCATAAAGCATATAATTTGGATTTAGAGTCAAGATTGCTTGGATATCACACAATGCACTTCTGTAATCCTGAAGAGCCAAGTGAAAGCAAGTCCGAAGCTCCAAGCAGTCAAGTGTCAACTTGAATCCTAAAACACGATTGATTTCTGCTAGTGCAGCATGTGCACTCTGTTCTTTCATTAGCACAGCAGCTCGGTACATGAATGGATAAGTCAAAGTCGGATCCATATGCAGCAAGCTTACATCCCCTGTGGTACTTTGCTCTTGCTAGGCCTGCATAAGAATAAAAATGGCCTTCCTGTACAGCGGCATCAAATAACCTTTCTGCCTTTTCATACTCTTTTCTTGCAAGCATCACACAACCTAGCTGATGGAGTGCAAATGCATTTTGCCTGCTGGTTTTTGCACACTCCCTCAAACACTGTAGGAAGAAGACTGACT
>VDFB02306516.1:0-25590 GCA_007258455.2 Sequoia sempervirens | reverse complement strand
CAACACACTTAACAAAGTTATAGTGAGCCTAAGTTGTTGAATTGTAATATAAATAGCCTAAAGGCTATATGCAATTTTATGTCTTCTCACGTGGCTGGAAGGATGAGCCCGAAGCTGCTATAACATCGACAATAATGTCAATAGTGGTACAATAGTATACAATGGAATGGATTCAAATATACATAGAGAACCCATGTGTATATACGAAGGGTGAGACATAGGACATTTGATTATGATGTGTCATGAGCATGACTTGAAACACAAAAAGTTAAGTAAACTTATCTAAGTAGGTGTAGGACCTAAAAGGCAAATTGGCTAGGGAATATGCCCGTTCACACCAACACACTTAACAAAGTTATAGTGAGCCTAAGTTGTTGAATTGGAATTGGAGACAAAAACAAGTACATGGGTATGGTACGCTAGTATGGCAAAAAAAATTGGGCTGGGTACATTCTAGGTATGTCCATGTAAAAATCATAAACATATACATACTTGCAACTTAAAAATTGTACACAATCAAATCCAGAAATCTTTGAACAAATACAATATGGATTGTGGAAATCTGATATCATTAATAAGAACTAAGTTCAGAATATCACATATCATGCAGATGTTAAACAACACTAACATAAATATTACAAATACAATATACTAATTTGATATCAATTTGTCAAACTCAATTTTGTTTTTTGCATAAATGCACATCCTTGTCTTCATCTCTAAATTAAAAACAAAATCAAATTTGTACATCACTTCCAGCCTTGAATTTGCTAACTGCCAAGCCATATGTACAAAGAGACTCAAACCCTTGTCCTCCTCCCATCTGAGAATTACTGTTGTTCAATCTCTCACACCAGTTGGAATCCTGGCAGATATTCTGCCCAACTCAGTAACTTTGCTTTTCTTCATATTATATTGCTTTCATTTAGTGGTATGAACCATAGCAGCAAAAATCGTTTGGGGAAAAAATCGGCAAACCAAAAGTTCAGGAATTATTGAAAAAAATCGGATTTGAAAAAAATCGTAAAAAAATATTAAAAAAGGGACAAAACCTACTTTTTTTTTTAAACTTAAGGTCATTTCCATAGCATAGATATATAGAGAGAAAATAAAATAGATCACAGTAAGCTTTTTCAAATGTTTTGAAACCTAAAGAGGTAAAAAATCGAACAATATATGAGGTAATTGGAAAAACAATTCATTTATGGGCTTCTATAATGGGGTCTCATACACCAAATTGGTGTCTCACACTTGGTGATGAGCTAAACATTTAAAAAATAATATTGTAATTTTTTTCAGACATGAACTCTAAACTCCCTTAGATATACCTCTATATTTTCATGGGCCTATGTAATGCTTCCAAAAATAACCAGAAATATAGACAAATAACACTTATGAAATGCTTCCAAAAATACCAGAAATACACTAACATAACAACAAATAACAATTGCAGAGTTTAGGCGTGGATAGAGAACCTGTTCGCATGTAGATTTTGTAGATGGTCAGCGGCCAAAAAAATCGACCAATCCCCAGTCGCAGCACCCACAAAACCTGTCCGCATGTCATTTCACTCGAAGGTGGCTTCCAGCAGTGAGTTAAACAACTAGCGCCAAAGTATTTATTAAAAAAACATGCTTTTTTTAGGTTTTTTCGTGCGGTTTAGTGTTCATGTTTTTTTACGATTTTTTGGCATTTTTTTCACGATTTAATTGCAATTTTCAACAATTTTTTGGAAAGTCAATGCAATCCAAAAAATTGCTATTTTTAAGGGGGGAAAATCGGGAGCAGCGACGATTTTTTAAAAATCATGATTTTTGCGATTTTTTGGCAATTTCTGCTTCAATGGTATGAACACATACAAAATGCACACATATTCCATTCCATTATATCCTTAAAGCTCAAGCAAGAAAAAGAAGCTGATAGAATTTGTGTGTGTGTGTATATATTTTCTATCAAATGATACATATCAGATACACAGAAGGGAAGGAGTTTACAAAATGCAAATGTCTAATGAGTACAGACTATGGCCTGTTGCTTCCTCTTCATTTTGATTTCCTTCCTCGGTCTGTTTGCTCAATGGACACAGATCCATTTTTTGTTGAAGTTTCTGGCATTTTTTCTAAAACCACAACTAAAGTTAGCACTGGGAGACAATTAGAGGATCATGACAGACAATGGCTTTGTGATTCCCAACAGAGGCAGATGGGGCAAATTTGAATGATGGGATTCCATTCTGGCCACTAATTCTGCAAAAATTCTGCTAGATATGGAAAAATTTCAGCGGACAATCAATCTAAACACATTGAAAACAATGTCCGTTGCCTGGAAACACCCCAAAATTGTTTTAGAATCGCCCCGATGTGCCTGGAATTGTCTCCATGCTCTTGGAAATAATTCCAAATTATTCCAACTTGAAAATCTCTTGCCCTACCCAAATCCACAGACAAATCAATTCCAATTACAATCCTCATTCATTTTGTACCTAGAATCATCAGGGTTTCAGGCCGATTCAGTAACATATAGTTATACGATTTGGAAGACTACAGATTACTTAATGAAGTTATACAATCTGATTATTTATCAATTCACTCACCATGGCGTAATAGAGGACAAATAGGCTACAAAAATATTTCAGATGCTTAAAAAATTGTAGAGGGGGACCGAACGCTTAGGACCCCAAGTCACAGGAAAGTCTAGAACGATCAGCTGCCCTGATCTCCCTCAAGCTAGATGGAAGGTTTAGGAAAGTTGTAAGGTGTTTAAGGTAGAGAAAGAAGAGCACTCTCAATACTACTGTCTTTCTGCTAACCCGAAAGTTTCAAGGAGTTAAGAGAGCAGCTTTCCAAATTTCAGACCATACCTCGAACAGCTCTCTACCAAAGGACAATAGCACGGAACAGGGACAACAGCGTGGCACGTTGGTGTCTCATTGGTGTGTTGGCGTCCGTACGAACAAAAAGTATGAAATACAATGCAAAACCTATGTTACCGGATTCGCTACTGAAGGCCCCGAGTTCGAGTCGGGTCCGGAATTCGGGTCCAGTCCGTGGAAATTCACCCTGGGTTCGTATTTTGGACTGTGGGTTCGGCCAGGGTCCGGACCCATGACTGTGGGTCCGGACAGGGTTCGAAAATTTCGAACCCGGTTTCTATTCCGCGCCCAGGCGCGTTTTTTCACTTTTTTTTCCATTTTTTTATTACTTCTTTGACTCGTTTTTGACTTTTAATGACTTTTTTATTATTTCTAACCCTAATACTTGCCTAAAAAACATGAAATACGTAAAGTGAAACTCATTTACCAATTTGTGAATGAGAAAAAGGATTTTTTGCCTCCATTGTTGAACTTTCTCTTTTGCTTGCACAAGCTGGAATAGACTTGAAGGCTGATCGTAGATTGTTCAAAGTTGATTGTTGTGCTATTCCTAAGCACTTGCAAGTGTCTATTCGTTGCTAAGAAGATCGTAGAGCAAGATTTCTTCAAAAGAGGTAGGTTTTTTAAGTTTTTTTATTTTTTTTACATTTTTTTTCACAAGTGAACTTCAACTCTTTTGTTTTGTTTTTTAGTTATTGTTTTGTTTTACTTTTCATTCCTCTAAATGTCTATAACACATGTTCAATTTTTTCATTTTTTTGAAATTAATTAAGTCTTTTAGTTTCAAATTCAATGAATCAATACCAAAATTTCAATATGTTGTGCCTTAGGTATTCACTATTCCGTATTACAATGGCAACCGGTACCTCCTCAGGCTCAATCCAATCTCGTTTCAAAATAAACCCAGCCTCTCCCCTTTGGAAATATGTAGAAATGGTTCAGCAACTTCCAGGTGGTGGAGGATATGTTTGGATTTGTAGTCATTGCAATGTTCAATATTCGAGCTCATACAGTCGAGTAAAAGGGCACTTGTGCGGGATCCCTGAAACAGGCATCAAAAATTGTCCAGGTGAAAACAACGAAGGCATTCCAAAAGATATAGTGTTGAAATATATTGCTGAGCAAGAAAAGGCAGACCAAAAAACAACCAGTGGTAAAACAAGCCATCCTTTGAAGAAAGGATCTCGATCCATGAAACCCCCTACACCACCTTCTTATTTTCCACCTACAGAAAGCCATCCATTTATGGACATCCCTCAAGAGAAAACCATGCCCTCTTCAAATAAAAGATCTAAGGGACCGTTGGAAGCTTCATTTCAGAATGAGGCAAGAGAGATTGCTGATCAAGACATAGCAAGATGTGTCTATGCCAATGGATTGGCATTCAATGTTGTTCGTTCACCATATTGGCAAAAAATGGTGAAATCTATTAATGAGGCTCCAAAGGGGTATAAGGGCCCAGGTTTTGAGAAGGTGCGTTGCACCTTATTGGAGAAATTGAAAACATGTAGTAGACTCTTTGAAGCCCATAAGGGATTAAGTGGATTAAAGCAAAGGTGACCATAGTTTCGATGGATGGAAAGATCTGTCATGTGATGGTATTATTCATGTCCCCTAAAGGGCAATGTTTTACTGAGCGATGGATTGTGAAGGATAGGTGAAAGATGGTCCATTTATTGCTGACATCCTTTGCCAAGCTATTGAAGAAGTGGGCCATCAAAATGTTGTGCAAGTTGTAACCGACAATGCCAAAAATTGTAGGGTTGCTGGATTATTGGTTGAGGAGAAGTATCCACACATTTTTTGGACACCTTGTGCTGTCCACTCCCTCAATCTAATGCTACAAAAGAATTGGATCCAAGAGGTGAATGGATCAAGCAGTGTATGTCGAGACATCAAATGTTTGTCACCAACCACCATATGGCCTTAAAGGAATATTTAGACAATTCTCAAAATTGGAGTTGTTGAAGAGTAAAGTTAATTCTCAATATTTTTAAATTTTTGAATTTTCTTTTAATTTTAATTTTTAAATTTTGATTTTGTATATTTAAATTATATTTTAATTTTAATTTTGATTTTCAAACAGGTTGTCGAGACCCGTTTTGCCTCCAACACAATTGTGTTGAGACGACTTATAAAGGTTCGTGAGGCACTATGTGCCATGGTAATCAGCCCTAATTGGGTTGTATGGAGGCAATCTAGCAATGAAAGGGCAAATAGGATCAAGCAAAGGATCCTAGATGATGGTTGGTGGGATCGTGTTGAGTATCTCGTCAGTTTCACCGAGCCCATACTGAGCATGATCCGTTACACTGACTTGGATAGACCTTGTTTGGGCGAAGTATATGATGGTATCAACTCAATGATTGAGAAGATGAGATCCATCATCAATGCAAAAGAGGAAGATCCTGAAGAAAAATTCTTCAAAGAGCTACAGGAAATCATGGTTGATAGATGGAACAAAATGACCACTCCCTTGCATCTTCTCGCTTTTGCATTGAGTCCCAAATATTATAGCCCTGAGATACTTTCTACTTCATCAAGAGTTGCTCCATATAGGGATGGTGAAGTGGCCCAAGGGTACAAGGCAGCAATTCGTAGAATCTTCAGTGATCGTGACCAACGTGATCGAGTGAGGGCTGAGTTTATGGCTTTTGCATGCTCTGGGAGTGTTGATCAGAATATGGATGCTCTTCGAGACAAGTGTAGGGTGGCTGCTCATAGTTGGTGGTACTTCCATGGGCAAGAATACATGCACCTCCAACCTATTGCAATAAAAGTTTTATCCCAAGTAAGTTTTATAATTTATATTTGTAATTTTAATTTTAATTAATAATTTTGTTTAGTTAAATTTTGTAACTCTTAACTATTTATTAATTTAATTTGGTCTTAATAGGTTGCTAGTTCATCCTCTTCTGAGAGGAATTGGAGCACATACTCCTTCATCCACTCAATAAAAAGCAATAGGCTACATTCAAAAAAGGTTGAGGACTTGGTGTATGTGCATTCAAACTTGCGCCTCCTTACACACAAACATAGTTCTTACAAAGAAGGAGACACAAGGAGGTGGGATATTGAACCAGAGCAGCTTGACTTGGATGCTTCCACAAGTCACTTAGTTGCACTTGATATTGATGATGACTATCAGCTTGAAGCAGCTACTACTGAGCATGAGAGCAGTAGTGTTAGTGCTTGTGCGAGTGCCACTAATGCTATTTGTGGTTCTACACAAAATGTAGCATCTAATGATGCTGATGATGCTGCTTTTTTTGATGACCCATATGATTCAGATTGATCAATGATCAATAATTATTAATTATTAATGGCTGATTGTAAACACTTGACATTTTTATGTTTGAAGTTTGAACTTTAATTTATAATTGATAATTCTATATCATGACATTTGACTTTTGAGTATAAAGTGGTGGTGTATTTTTGCTATGTTATTTGACTATTAATATGGTGGTGTATTTTGAACTTAATTACTGCTGCAAATATGTATATATTTCTGATTTTTATATGTTTTTGTATTACCGAACCCAAAACGAACCCAAACCCAAAAAAAAAATTTCCCAAACCGGCAAACCGGGTTCTCAAACCCGAACCCGAACCCAAAACCGAACCGGTAACTTAGTGCAAAACCTCAGGAAATGAGCTAACTAATTAATTGAGAAATTTTAATACGGTAACAGAAGTAAATGACAACAGAATAACAGCATAGAAGGAAAGACACTAGTATGTGGTCTAATTACGAAAATGACAAAGGAGGTAAGAAGAGCATACCTCCCACCTACGTGTTGATGTTGTTGAGATCTCCACTTCAAAAAGTACCTACACACAGCAAGGAGGAAAATGTTGGGGCTGTTTCGGGGCTTGCCGCAATCAAACCCCCATTTCGGTGTTCCCACCTTCATAGACAGCCAGAATAGCCACAAGATAGAAAATATGATAAAGAAAACAATGGAAGAAATGCCAAGCAATAGCAACAACACTATGCTACGTAAATCAAATGACAATGCTATGGAAATGGAGAAATGAAACAAATCACCTTCCCAATCAAGATGCCCTCAAGCACATAGAGGAAGATGCAAGCTTGGCAAAGTCAACATTGCCGCAACAACGAAGAAGCAGTCTCGCAAGACACCAACTCACAACTCCAATGGTGGAAAAAGTGCAACAAGAAGTGAAGTGTGATCAAGAAGTGTCTAGAGAATTCAGCAACATCAAGCCAAAGCGTGTAGAAGTGTGAAGAATTGTGAAGAAGATCCAATTGCATGAAGAATGAATTGTTTTGAAGTGAATAGCAGCCCAAAAGAGTCATTCGATGTCGGTCAAGGGTGCAGGGGCGTTACTCTTCGTCACCAATGGAGAAGTGTAATGCCTCTGCAAATTCCAAAGGTGGGAATCCTGTCAGGACGGCAGCGCGCCACGCAGACGTCCGCACGCCGCACTAGTGTCCCCGACAAAAATTCCCCCACCAACACTACAGACAGCGGCCAAGTGGGTAGAAAGTGAGTGGATGAAGTGGAAATGCATTATCGGATTTAATTTTTCTAAGGTGAGGAGATGCAAACGGGGAATTTGCGAAGGGTGCAAATTCACTCCCTTACAAAAATATGCCAACACATTTTTGAATTTTTCCTTGGCAAAGCAATAAATTTTTGTTTTCCACTCCCTTCTGACAGTGGTAAAAATAAAGCATGATTATCTTTGAATACAAATTAACAGAGGTAGAAGAGAACTAAGGAAATATTTAACTTTCAGTCGATCCGTGACTTCCTCTGAGTTTCCATTCTCTTTTAATATTTATGATTTATTTGAGCATTGAAGAAACTTTAAATCTGAATACTAGGACTGTGCTTTATGTTAGTATTTGTTTTATATTTTGACCTTGCACTAACCAGCTTGATTGCAATGAGATCTCACAAACAAACTAATTGCGAAGCTGACATAATTCTAGATCCTCAATTATTACCAACACAGTGACATCCTAGTTAGGTAGAATGATACGATCAAATACACTTACAAATCCACTTTAGATTCTCTTGTCTACAGATAGAAAAAGTTGGTGTAGAGGTGTAAACAGGGGCAATTGGATTCTAGAGCATTCAATTTAAATTGTACCTCATCCAATTGAAACATGTTATGGTGTTACCTGTGGTGAAAGTCCTCTTAACTGTTCAGATACAGGTTTCATCACATCCCCACAAAATGTTTGTACACGCCCATCACAGTGAGCTGAAGGCACCTTCACCTTCTGTTCTGAAAATATATAAGTTACAAAGGCATCAGTTATCCTCATATTTTTGCAATAGTTATAACTTACAAAAGATTATACACCGTGGCCAAGAATATGAGGAATAAACAAGACATACCTTTACATCAACCCCAATGATTGCCCCACCCTTGCTCAAGGGGCCCAAGTTCTGGCAAGCAACCTGCAATGAGCACACATGGGAGATATCTATCACATTGAGGGCAGCTTGTCATATGCATCCCTACTCCAGGACGTACCAAGATAATTGAGTCATTTATAAGTTTATAACATCAAAATGTCCACAAACCATGTCCAACCTGGCTGCTTTGCAGTAGCTGGTAAGTCAAATAAACTTAATCATGATGACTTTGCATAATGTTGTGAAGTAAAGACAACTTAAAATTCTTCAAATATAACATTTACTTTAAAATCTCAAGGAGAATCGCACAGCCAGGAGATCAACATCCTGATGACGTATTGGGTTCAAGCCTCTCCTTGTGTAGATGTGAATGCACTAACGTGGACAACTTTGAATCAGGCTATATGCAAGTTTCAGGTTAATGTACATGGAGATACCTATAAAAAGATCTTCCAAAATATTGTTTTGCTAATAATGTTAAGCATCTAGTTTTTAAATGTTCTGATATGCTATATTGGTATATTAATGAAAGGCAAGAATAAATCTTCAGATACAGATCTAGTTGTTATTTGTTAAGTTAAAAAATGTGTACGACCAAAGTGGGCCTGTTGTATCATTTGTTAAACTATGAATTTTGTAAACCTGAGTGGACCTAATGGCAAAGGCATGACCACTCCATAGAGGAGTACACAACTAGGAACTCGGAGGGTATAGGGTTTGTATGCCATGTTGAATGATTGATCCCGAAAAAGTTCCCCTATTAGGACTAGGTGTTTTACACCTTGCAAATCCCAGGAACAATGTAATTATTTAATAATTGTAAAGTGTTGACTTTTAATTTTGGGCCCTCACGGAATGGGTCACCACCCTTGGAAGGAATCTCAAGATTTCTTGAATGAAACACTATGCCACTTGGCAATTGTAATATGATGGGTGTAAGAGAACATTGAAGATGGGAGTTACATAGTGGACTAGGAAGAGCATATTTGATCAGCTAAAAATAGTCATGTGAAAGACACTTGTAAGTGTATAATTAGTGCTTCCCAAATGGAACGATTGGGAGTTAATATGACCATATTGATCATAGGAATCAAAGGTATTCATGGAAATTACATTCTATTCTAGAAAGAGTTACTCTTGGAGGAGTACATGGATCCAACTTGGACTAGTTGGACCAAGACTTAGCTCATGGTTTTGAGCCCATTGTTTTGGGAATCTGTTGGTGGTTTCAGATCTCCTTGGTATATAAATCGAAGGCTTGCAAAGGAGATGGTATGAGATTTTTATTGCAGGTACATGTTGTCAAATTGATTCCAGATTCAAAGTGAAGATCTTCACTAGCAGCACTAACACTGCATGGTATTGTAGCCTTGAATTTAAGATTAATACATTGAGTGTACTTTTAATGCAAGGTTTTTCCATAAGCATTTTCGCAAGGTAAATATTGTGTTGTTTAAACTTTTATGGTGTTAAAATATGGTTAGCTCTGTAACTTATTGCATTGTTTCTCTCATAGGATTAGTGCTACTTTCTTTTCCTCCCCAAATATAGAATCAAAAGTTTGATGCTAGAGAAGATTCGAGATGGAATGGAACATCTTAGAACAGAATTTAGCAAAGGGAATTTTTTATTCAATGATTGGTTTTGACAACAATTGGCCTCATAAGTGCATCTGTGTTGCAAGGGAAAAAAGTTAAAAATAGTACTCCTGTGACATCAAAACCTGAATATTATTACATATTCAGATTCCTCTTGAAGAGTTATGCACATTCAAAAGAACACCGCCTTGTTTTGAGTCCATATGCAAAAATTATGCCTTCCAAAAGATGGAGGTCAAATTGAACACTAAGTGACAGTTGTGTTTCTGTCAATGACAGTTTTGCTTCTCCGTCAGGGGTAGTTTTGTCCTAATTGAACATGTAAAAAAGAGAAAGCGATAGGGAAGCATTTTGTTTTCATATATTTGTCACTTGGGCTTCAATTCAAGACTATAACATGTTTTCAAGTTTCTTCCCAATCAGAATTAGAGAAGATTGGGAGATGTATTGACCATTCATCAACCATTTTTCCAGAGTTATGGGCTGGAAATGAGCAATTTTTTAAAAGTTGGACAACCTGATTGGGTGCACTCAGAGCTAGTTGGTGTTGATATGTTGACATTGACACTTCTCATATTTGTTACGGACGTCATTTGCAAGTGTGTGGTGTTGTCATTTGTGTTTGACATCACAAAGGACCCATGATAGACAGCAAATCTTGTAAAACTACATGGTAATAGTGGAATTTGGCATGAGTTTCCACCCTCTTCAGATTTCTCCAGGTAAACATGGTGTTGTCTCTCAATTGTGATTGCGCGTGAATGTTCTTCACTTGTTCTTTTAATTTTTGCAAGTTAATTAAGCAATTTACTACAAGAATACAAATAGGAGAGAAACATGCAATTGATTTCTAATAATCACGTACACAGTAGATGCAATGGATGTAGATGTGTTGTTCATGTGGAGGGTTGCATAGTGTGTATGTGCATTGTTTAATTGGCCATAGAGGTTGAAACAACACATTGAGTAAGTAAATTCAATATGTTGTTGATGATAGTGGAGAGGAATATTCACCTTTGTTTATGGATCAGATGGTATCAGGGAGGTTTTCCCCTTGCCTAAAGGTTTGCTAACAACATATCGTGTTGCTTCTGACATTGATTGCCAAAGTTCAGATTTTGTGGTTGCAAGTGTGGGTCATGCCATGAAGAAAGTGAGATTTGAAGAGCTCGAAGGAGATAACCAGTTGCTCCAAATGGAGAAAAAAAACTGAGGAATTTGTTGCAAGCTTTACGACAAAAGTAAGAAGAATCGCAAGCCTAGTTGACAAGCCATGGGAACTAATGGGAACTATATGTGTTACAACAAGAGTTACAATTAAAGAAAGAGTGATAAGGAAAAATGAATCCTCCAAGAGAGTCACACAAACCCAACTCGAGGCATGTACAATGGACACTCCACAATATTCTCTTTCTTTCCCATCAAGAACCTTTTGGAAGCTTTGAAAGTCATACTAAAGGATTTAGTTTGAAAATGTTAACCAGAGCTCCAAGGAGGTGAAGAAGGAGTGATAAGGAAAAATGAATCCTCCAAGAGAGTCACACAAGGAGGTGAAGGAGGAGTGATAAGGATTTAGTTTGAAAATGTTACCAGAGCTCCAAGGAGGTGAAGAAGGAGTGATAAGGAAAAATGAATCCTCCAAGAGAGTCACACAAACCCAACTCGAGGCATGTACAATGGACACTCCACAATATTCTCTTTCTTTCCCATCAAGAACCTTTTGGAAGCTTTGAAAGTCATACTAAAGGATTTAGTCTGAAAATGTTAACCAAGATAGGATATAATGGAAAAGGGCTTGGAAGAATGTCCAAGGTATAATCAATCCCATAGAGGTTGAAGGAAGACCTCACCATGCAGGTTCAGGATATCTTTGGTGGCATATAAGAGGTTGGAGAATGCTTCAAAAAACAGCAGTGATAAAAAAGCTTGCAAGGAAAAGGAGCCCAAGCCACCAACTCCAAAAAACCAGCCCATCCATTATAAAGATGTCATTCCTTTTATCAAAGCTAAGGATGATTTGAAGTCTCTAATTGTTGAACAGATTGTTAAAGAAGGTGTTGAACCTCAAAGAGGCAAAAATAGGATTTTAAGAAGACAGCAGCTCCAAGAAGAAGGAGAGTCCAAAGTGTCATCTCATGGCCATACAGGTGATTGCAAGTTGTCTCCAAGAAGTGGACAGCCTTGGGACAACGCAAAAAGCATTCAAGAGGAGTGCAAATTAGCTCCCAAGAGAGAAGAGCATACTAAACGAAGAGGTAAAACATTAACACCTCATCAAACTTGCACAAAAAAGCATAAAGGTGGCCATATGAAGGAACTCAAGTCCAATTTGGCATCCAACAAGGTATACAAGAGACAAGTTTTCTATTGTTTGCTTCAATTGCAAAAAGAGATGCCATGTAGCTCGAGATTGTTGGTATGCACATCCATGTTCTTTTCGTGGATTAAATACACATTTTTTGGCCAAATGTTGGAAGATGTCCACCAATGTAAGGCCATTTATCCTTCAAAAGAAAAGGAAATTTGTCCAAAGGCAAAGGCATGAATTTTTGCATCCATTGTAAGATGAGTGGGTATTGGCATACAAGATGTTGGGTACTACATACACAACTCTATCTGAAGAGGTGCAAAGGGCATTCCAAGAGGGAAAAGGCACCCACAAGCAAGGAAGAGGCAATAGAAAAAGGAAGAGCAGTGCCATTGGAGAAAGAAGCCATCAAGAGGGAGCAGCCAAAGAGGATTCCTCACTACCATTGCATGAGGGTAATGACAAAAATCCTTTCTTTCAATCATGGATTGAAGGCTCCTATTGGATATAATTTTTAAAGCAAGTTAGAATGCAATTGCATACTCCTTGAAATCGTTGTTCGTTTTCCAATTATTGATTGAAAAGGGAAAAAACTCCATATAGTGATCGGTGCTTCTCAATGTTATATTCCATATTGTCTATATATATATATATATAGGTGATCACCACCCGGAGTGATCAATCTTTGCAGCAAAAGCAGATCCAGTGTAATCAGTTATATCTTCACCAACTAGATATAATAGTGCCCTCGGTCTCCCGAGCATGGCATACATAGGCCATCAGCCATCACTGCTTGATTGGGGAATATTTATATATATGGTCGAGTGGCCAATAGGAGAGGCCCCAGATATAGATAGGGGAGGATAAATCGAGTGACAAGGGCCATAGCGCCATTGCCCTCGACCTCACGAGCAGAGCTATAATTGCTATAACTATCGACACGAGGGCCCCCCTCGGCCGAGCTCCTAAGAGAAAGAACTGTAGATGGTCGACACAAGGGCATATCCCTCTCTGTATATATAGTGGCGAGTAGATGTATAGAATAGTTGAAGCACTCGACCCAACCCTAACCCCCATATATAGATTATGACCCGCCCTAAAAATATATAAGGGTTGCTGCAATTGCATGATATATATATACATATAGGTAATCACCTCTCAGGGTGATCGATCTTTGCAGCAGAAGTAGATCTAATGTGATTAGTTATATCTTCGCCAACTAGATATAATAGCGCCCTCGGTCTCCTAAGCATGGCCTACATAGGCCATTGGCCATCACCGCTTGATTGGGGAATATTTATATATATGGCCAAGTGGCCAACGGGAGAGGCCCCAGATATAGATAGGGGGGATGATAAATCGAGGGACACGGGCCATAGCTTCATTGCCCTCGACCTCCTGAGCAGAGCTATAATTGCTATAACTATCGACACGAGGACCCCCTTGGCCAAGCTCCTGAGAGAAAGAACTATAGATGGTCAACGCGAGGGCATATCCCTCTCTCTATATGGTGGGGTGCAAATGTAGAGAATAGTTCAAGCACTCGACCCAACCCTAAGCCCCATATATAGATTATGACCTGCCCTAAAAATATATAAGGATTGCTGCACTTGCATTATATTAGTTCGGGTAGTTCCTTCCCTATAGTTGAGGCTTTCCCTGGACAAAGGGGGTGGATCCCTGATGTGTGCTAGTCCCACTCAACTAAACGACTTGTTCCTCAATGAATAGCATCTAATATTATATACTATTTCTTCCTATTCTGAAATAGTTGGGCTCACGTTGTGACTTGAACGGAATGGAATAATATGAGGGTGACTTAGTTCCAGTTGGCACCCCCACCTCCTAACAGCATTGCATTTATGCTCAGCGACCCTAGGGGGGCAATATATTCAAGAATTAGAAGTAGTCGTTCAATAGAGAGCCACCCCTAATGGACATCATATACCAGTTTCACCAATGAGTTTGTGTGTTTTGCTTGGTTGAAAGGCATTTGAGATCTCTATTACCATTTTGACAAATTTAAATTTAAATTGATCGATATGGATTGATTTTCTATTACAATATATGGAGTATTTTCACTCATGAAGGGTGATTATGGAGGATATGTAAGGCTGATTGTGGAGTGAAGATATGAGCAGCCCACTAAATCAAAGAGCTGATAACAAACTGTGTCACATTTCCATGCAATTTTCCATTACAAAATACACCAATAGTAGCATGTTTGTTGATGGAGCATGCTTAAAAGTATTGCAGCATGGAGTTAATTGCCTTATTTCAGATTTTTGTGCCTGAGAATTGTTTGGCATGCACATAACCAGTTATGACAGCTGTGGCAAGTTGTGTCGTACATGTTTTGGTTGTTGTATGAGTATTGACTAAAGAAGTTGCAACAGGTTTTCCATGGCTAGTTTTTGCATGACAGTAGGCTAAAATGCATATTGTAGAGCATACTAAAGCATGCGTATGGTACCAAAGGATCTTCCATGGGGGTAGAACAATTTGCAAAGGTAATGGAACATTGTGGTGAGTGAAACTCCACAAGGATTATGTTAATTTAGGCACTTGTAGTGTTGCTATGGCATATTGTTGCAAACCTCTTTTCATTGTGTATATAATTTTGTTGTAAGATCCAAGATGAGGCAACCATGTGAGAGTAGTATGTGTTTGCATTTGTCGTAATGCAAAGTTTGTAAGATCCCACGTTGAGAAGACAATGTTTGTAATAGTCTCATAGGAGGGCAATGATTGTAAGTCCCATGAAGGGCAATATGTTGATGCATGTGTTGTGATACAATGTCTGTAAAACTCCTCGTTGAGAGGGCAATGTTTGCGAGTCCCATGAAGGCAATGTTGCAAGTCCCATAAAGAGCAAAGTTTGTAGGAACCATGTAGTGCAATGTATGTAAGAACCATGAAGGGCAACATTTGGTTGTCATTTTCCATTTCTGGGCTACTAGACTTTGGAGACCAAATGCCTCTATATTAGGGAGGTGTGATACAAGAAAAAAAGTTCCCCAGATAAAAAATCAAGGATTTCAATGCTGGAGAGGGTTTAGAATGGAAGGGGAGTCGGGGACATCTTAGAACAGGCTTTGGGAGAGAAATAATTTAATTTAATGATTAGTTTTGGCCATAATTGGTCTCATAAATGCAGTGGTGTTGCAGGGGGTAAAATAGTACTTTTATGGCATCAAAAGCTGAATATTATTATATATTCATATTCCTTTTGAAAAGTGATGCAATTTCAAAAAAGCAGCACCTCATTTTGAGTCCATATGCAAAAGTTATGGCTTCCCAAAGATGGAGGTTGAATTGAGCACCAAATTGGTGGTTTTGTTTCTGGCAGTGGAAGTTTCATTGCCTCCTGTGTGGTTTTGTTTTGTCAGTTGCAGTTACGCAACCACATGCTCATAAAAACAAGCGGTTCATCTCAATTGAACATGCAAGAAGAGGAAGCAACAAGGAAGCAATTTGGTTCATATTCTTGTTATTTGGGCTTCCGGCTGAAGCCCAAAACATGTTTAAGTTTGTGTTTCTTTCCAACGAGTAGTAGAGAAGATTAGGAGATGTCGTGAGCCTTCATTAGCCATTCTTTCAGAGTTATGGACTCAAAATGAGCAATTTTTTAAACTTGTACCAGCTGGTTGGGTGCGCATACAGCTAGTTGGCTGTTGAGATTCACACTTCTCCACTTTGTTGCAGAGGTCATTTGTAAGCATGTGGTTGTTGTTATTTGTGTTTGACATCACAAAGGGCCTATTTGTGTTTGTTATCTTGTAAAATTGCATAGTAATAGTGGATTTTTGCAAGATTTTTCCCCCTATTCAGGTTTGTCCAAGGTAAGCATGGTGTTATCTCTAAATTGTGATTGTGTGTGAATGTTCTTCACTTGCTCTTTTAATTCTTGCAAGTTAATTAAGAAATTTACTACAAGGATACAAGTAAGAGAGAAACATTCAATTGATTTGCAATAAGAAAGGTACACAGTCGATGCAATGGATGTAGCATGTGTTGTTCAAGTGGAGGGTTGCTGTCATGACCCTGCATAAGGAATCTATACCCAAAACAATAATCATCCCATCGGAGAGTTACAAATAAGTCAGAGGCCAATAAACATCAGGTGCAGATCAACATCTAATGGAGATTGCCTAGCGATAAAAGAAGTCATTAAAAGGCTTGAATTCATAAAGGATAATATTAATCGGCATTAATTATCATTTTAGAAATAATAATCGTAAAGAAAGTAACAAGGTCGTGGCTCAAGCAAAGGGACATAACAAACAGATTAGACGCGTCCTATTGACATGACCACCCATCACCGTAGGTATAAGAGACAAATCAATTCATGACAATGGCATCATCGAACAAGGAGGAGTAAGAAGGATATCCATACAGGAATATCAGCACCGAGATTAACGAATCATCTTACACCCACAGGTGTAACTCTATCCATTGCTTTCAGATATCTCTATCCATGCAGTATGATCTATAAATGGCTGCTTACTTATATGTATCGAGCCAATGCTGAATGTTTTTCATATCGGATACTAATCTGCCATGTGCTATTATGAGTGTTCATAGAGCCGATTCTACAACACCTGTTATTCGATCTAACATACATATGAAGCTTTTATTATGTATAGTAGAGAAGAGATAGATGTCTGAATTCTGTAAATACTTGGAAATCTACACCATGCATATTGCTTATATGAATTTTACTATTATTATTAGAATTAAATTAGAATTGTATCGACTGCCTGAAATTCATCCTGTGGAAGGGCCTGAGGTGCCAGTGGTAGGGGCCAAAGCCCACTTACGACCTCCACCCAACTCCTAACGAAGGTAGTGCCTGAGGTGTAGTGGTAGGAGCCAAGAGAGCCCACTCGTGATCTCTGCCCGATTCCACAGGTTGGCAAGTGTTTTCCGAGGTTGTGGCATGGATGGGAAAAGCAGGTACAAGTCACCAAGGTGAAGGGTGTGGTATACACTTCCTAGGCTTGGCATATGACTTCGGACAGACCCACCATGTGCCTCCTCCTAGTTTAGAATGTGTTGCTTTATTGATAATATTTAAATGAGATGCAATGGCCTAATGCTAACAAATATATATACAGGTAAACCGGTGAAATGGTGTTCATGAGGTGTGTGTAGGTTACATTCTGAGGTTACATTACTAAAGAGTTATCTACTTGATAAGGTGGAAGCCCTGACCCTAGGATTAATAGGCGAATTCTAGGGCACCCTAGGATAGGGGACATTACAGTGGTATCAGAGCATAATCCTACCATCCTATAAAAAAGTGGTTAATGCAAACTTACCAAAGAAGGCACACTAGGCAAAACAACACCATGAGCGAATAGATGAGCAACGAAATGAGATCATTCATGGAAATGACCACTAAAGCATTGATGGAACAAAATCAAGCCCTTGTCCAAGCCATACAAAACATGGGCAATAACGAAAGGGAGACACATTCTAATCATTTTGAGAACAATAATGTAATATCCCCTTTTTAGCACGCTCATGTTTTACGGACTAAGTTACCGGTTCGGGTTCGGGGACGGGTTCGGGTACGAGAACCCGGTACGTGGGTACGGGCAAAATTTTTTTAGGGGTTTGGGTACGTATGGGTACGTGTGTGTATATATATATATATATATATATTAATAATTTAATATATTATAAATCTATATATATGTATTATATATACAAAAAAATAAGAGAAATATAGATAATTGTAAAACTAAATCATTTCATAGTATGATACTTGATCAACAAAGGTAATGAAAACTCAAATGATTAGACATTGATTTTTTGTTAATTTTATATCAATTCATTTGAATTCTCAATTCAGCTCTAATGTATTATAGATGATTATACCATGAATATGGTGAATGCCTTATCATATGAATATTTGAATTTTTCTATATGTTTAAATTTCTGCTATTTTTTCAATTGCTAACCCCTGGAAAAAAGGCCTCCTGTTCCCTGTCATCACTGAAATGTGTCCCACTGTTTCCTACCATTCCCATCTCAGAAACTTGGTGAACAAAGGTGTTTTTGTCAGACATGGATATTATATTTTAGGCTCCAAATCTAATGATGTAACAGAGGTTTGTAGAAGAGATGAAACTTCCTATCATGGTGGGCCGCAATAATCACATTTAAGGTGACAGAAAAATAATTATGTATGGGTGCACCCTGTGCGTACCCAGCACGAACCCACACGTACCCAGCACGAACCCACGAACCCTGGCGAACCCACAGTGCTGGGCACGCACCCTGTGCGTACCCGGCACGAACCCACAGACGAACCCGAACCGGGTGCGTACCCGAACCGGGTTCGAGGCCTGTGGGTACGAATCCGGTAACATAGTTTACGGATGGTTAGCCTATAATTTTGACCCTCGTAGGCTAATAAGGATGGTTAGGGGGTCTTCTGAGGATTGTATCATCTCCAGTGTTTAGTGGCATTCAGTTTTGGCTTTCGTTTGGCGTTCATAGGGCTCCAATCGCTATACTTACTATTTATAGTAAGTCAGAGGATGGTTGTGAGGGACCCTTACTATTTTTAGTAAGGCACTTGGTCATCTTGAGATTTACAGAGTTGGCCCCGATTCCAGACGGTCTGATGAAATATTAAATATTGAAGGAGATATTAAAGTTTAAATGGCTCAAAATAATATTTAATTATTAAAAAGGGTATTATAAAGTTATAACTTAACATTATAACTTGAGGGTCAATTCATCATAAAAAAGGGGGCCATATTATTAATTAAATATTGGGCACCAACTCCAAAGTATTTTACGAAATATTAAAAGATGCAAGAAAATAACACTTTAATGTTATTAAATGTGCCTTTTTGGAGAAATTTGACTTTCACAAGAAGGCTTATATATTTTACTTTGGAATCTTTTTGCACTCATTTGATTGAGCATTGGTGTTGATGAGTTTTTTGTCTGAGAGAGGAAGCCAAGGGTTTCTGAATCAATTTGCCATTGGAGAACGTTAACTCTTCATTGTTGCAGCCTTTTGAAGCAATGAAATATCTGTTGAATTTGGCATCAGGAGGGCATCATTCAGGTGTTCTATTTGTGCTAACTGGTGAGACAAGCGGAAGGGGTTTGATTGCATTATCATACAGTGATTGCAGGATTGAGAAGAAGTATTGCAGATTCATCCATTGTCAGCTGATATTCTGAGTTTAGAGGAGTACGGCCTTGTCCATAATATTTATTATTTGCAGCAGGGGGCGGCTAGACCAGCAAGGGGCGATTTTGGGTTTATGAGGCATATAAAAATATGATAAAATCCTAGAGGGGTTGCCTAGGACCCTAGACCACAGCCGTGTCAAGTTTGAAGAAAAAGGCAGCTTCTTGAAGGAGAAACGAATTTCTGAAGGTTGCTGAAAGGTTACTTTTTGGGCTACAGATTTAGGACAGCAGCTGCATGCTTACTATTTATTCCGGTTATGAATGTAAGATGTTACTCTTTCTGGATAATGAGTAAATAAAAAGAAATAGTTGAAGTGCTGCAATTTTATTCCAGTTATTTGTATTTTCATTTTATGTTTTGCATTCAATTCAATTTATCCAAACAAAAACAAAAAAAGCAAAACCCTTGAAAATACAAAATTGCAAAAAAAAACAAATAAACCAAAACAAACACCGGCAGTTGGATTAGACGAGTTCTTACAAATAACCCCACTTCCCCAAGAGCAACCAACTCTAGACCCACAAGACCCCCCTTCTTACCTAGGGAGGAGCACATGGGAGAAAGGGAGGCAAATGAACCCCTCACAGATAATGTAGATGAGATTGCAGCAGCATACTATAGACTTGACCCCGAAATTAGGAGAACCATCCCCTTTAAAGATTATTGTGATGCCAAATTAAGAACCGCCCCTAGGAGGGAAAGAAAAAACCAACACGACAGATACCTCAAGAATAGAGTGAGCAAGCTAACCCTCCCAAATTTCGATGGAGAAGGAAAAACTACGGCACGCTCATGGGTCCAAAAGTTGGACACATATCTATCAATAAGTCCAATGACAGAGGAGAATGATATTAAATTCGTCGTGCTACATCTAGCCAAAATGGCCCACGAATGGTGGCACCACGGTCTCATCACCCAAGGCCATCAACACGTGACCGCCTATGATGATTTCACCCACAAGCTAATCAAAAGATTTGACCAAAGGCACCCCGAGTGGTACTTTAGAGAACTCACCCAAGTAAGACAACATGGAACTATAGAGAACTATGCCACCAAATTCCAAAAACTAGTTGTCATGGTACCTGAAATCTCTCAAGAGAGACTCACCTACTTGTTTGTGGAAGGATTGAGGGGATCAATCAAGAGCAAGGTGAGTGAATTAGAACCCACCAACTTAGATGAAGCAATTCAAAAGGCCATGAAATTTGAGGATACCCCACCCAAAGACAAGGCCAAGAACTTTTATGCACCCTCTGTGTACTCTCTTAAAGACAAAAGGCATAAGAAGGAATACCAAGGGAACACCTGCATCAATTGCAAGGGAAAATGGAAACGTGGTCATATGTGTCCAACACGAGAGGACCTAAAAAGGAATGAATTGTGCTTCAAGTGCAAAGAACCATGGGAATGAGGCCACCGATGTGGAAAGGGGAGCCACGCCCCGAAGATATAAGCAAATCCTGAAGAGGAAGGCAAAGAAAAACCAAGCAAGAAAACACGGTACGATGAAGGAGATCTCAAGAGTATCCAATCAAAAGAAGAAAGGACAATAAACAACTGGAGCTTTGTGGAAGAACAAATCTAGTAGTTATGACGCCTTTACACCCTCAAGATCTAGAAACATATTACCCAATCAATCTCTCTAGTAAGAATTGTAATATGTCAACTTGAAACCTCTTCATAAGACCCCTAAGGTTTCCTTGTCAAATAAATGGAAAACCTCTTCACAGAACATTACATAGATATATGTCATACTTCTAATATATATAAGTTCTTGCTTTAAGGTTAAGAGATATCTACGACATAAAAGGGATTTTTGTTAAAATGGCGTTGCTTGAGGACAAGCAATATTGAGAAGGCTTACCAGAAGAGGATGCTACGTGGGAAGGTGAAGAAATCTTCAATCATCCAAATCTAAAATTGCTTGAGGGCAAGCAAAATTAGGAGGGGAGGTTTGTCATGTCCCCCGCACATGAAAGTTCAATCACTTGACCCTACATAAGGAATCTATAGCCAAAACAATAATCATCCCATCTGAGAGTTACAAATAAGGCAAAGGCCGATAAACATCAGGTGCAGATCGACATCTAATAGAGATTGCCCGTCAATAAAAGAAGTCATTAAAAGGCTTGAATTCATAAAGGATAATATTAATCGGCATTAATTATCCTTTTAGAAATAATAATCGTAAAGATAGTAACAAGGTCATGGCTCAAGTGAAGGGACATAACAAATAGATTAGATGCGTCCTATTGAAGAGACGCGACCACCCATCACCGTAGGTATAAGAGACAAATCAATTCATGACAATGGCATCATCGAACAAGGAGTAAGAAGGATATCCGCACGGGAATATCAGCACCAAGATTAACGAATCATCTTACACCCACAGGTGTATCTCTATCCATTACTTTCAGATATCTCTATCCATACGGTATGATCTATAAATGGCTGCTTACTTATATGTATCAGGCCAATGCTGGATGTTTTTTATATCAGATACCAATCTGCTACGTGCTATTATGAGTGTTCATAGAGCTGATTCTGCAACACCTGTTATTCGTTCTAACATATATATGAAGCTCTTATTCTGTATAGTAGAGAGAGATGTCTGAATTCTGTAAATACTTGGAAATCTACACCATGCATATTGCTTATATGAATTTTACTATTATTATTAGAATTGCATCGACTGCCTGAAATCCATCCTGTGGAAGGGCCTGAGGTGCCAGTGGTAGGGGCCAAAGCCCACTTACAACCTATGCCCAACTCCTCACGAAGGTAGGGCCTGAGGTGTAGTGGAAGGAGCCAAGAGAGCCCACTTGCAATCTCCACCCGATTCCACGGGTTGGCAAGTGTTTTCCGAGGTTGTGGCATGGATGGGAAAAGCAGGTACAAGTCACCAGGGGGAAGGGTGTGGTATACACTTCCTAGGCTTGGCATATGACTTCGGGCGGACCCACAATGTGCCTCCTCCTAGTTTAGAATGTGTTGCTTTATTGATAATATTTAAATGAGATGCAATGGCCTAATGCTAACAAATATATATATGGGTACACCAGTGGAATGTTGTTCATGTGGTGTGTGCAGGTTACATTCTGAGGTTACATTACTAAAGAGGTATCTACTTGATAAGGTGGAAGCCCTAACCCTAGGATTAATAGGCGAATTCTAGGGCACCTTAGGACAGGGGACATTACAATTGCATAGTGTGTACATGATTTCATTAATTGGCCAAAGAGATTGGAACACACATTGAATAAATTAAATCTGTTGTTGATGACAGTGAATATTAATCCTTGTTTACAGATCAACAACACATAAGGTGAATGGAAAACAATCCTCTTATGAGATTCCACAAGGAGATCTCATATAATAAATCAGTATCTCACTTGCTTGTGACCTAAAAAACTATCTGTACCTTTATTTTGATTTATACTCAAGTATGTACCAAGACAATTGAACCCTTAACATCAAAATGTCCATAAACCATGTCCAACCTAAGGGCTGTTTTGGAGTGTCTGGTAAGTTAAAATAAACTTAGGCATAAGAACTTTGCATAATGTTTTAAAGTAAAGACAAATGAAAAATCTTCAAGTGGATTAACATGTGCTTTAAAATCCCATGAAGAATCGGACAGCAGTGGGATGCATCATGATGTATGGGGTTCAAGTGTCTTCCTGTGTTGATGCGAACGCACTAACACAAAAGACTTTGAAAGAGACTAGGGTAAGCCCTAGGGAAATGGAAATGGAGATGCTCAAAAAGAGTTCTTCTAAAATATTGTTTTATTAATGCTGTTACATATCTAGTTTCAAACAGTTTTGAAATATAAATATTATATTTTGATATATTAATGAAATGCAAGAATAAATCTTCATATAAAGAACTTATTATTATTTGTCAAGTTATGAATTTTGTACAACCAGAGTGGACCTGATGAATCATTTATTAAGTTATGAATTGTGTACAGCCTGAATGGGCCTAATGGCAAAGGCATGAGCACTCCTCAGAGGAGTGCTCAAATTTGAGTGCAGAAGGGGGAATCCAGAAGGGGTAGGGTTTGTACGCCATGTTGAACAACATTTAAGGTAGATGGAAAACAATCCTTTTGTTTTTATTCCACAAAGTAATCTCATATAATAAATCAGTGTCTGGCTTGGCAGCAAAAGACCATCTTTACCTTTATTTGGTTTTATCATTATACAGATAACTGAAAAAGAATGCCATGGGAGTACAAAAATAATTAAGTATCAAGTTTACTTAAAATTACATCTGCATGTACACTTGGGCTGGGCGAAGCGGTAAGTCTGCAGTAGGTACTAATACTGTGACCTGATCAAGGATTAAACCTGGTAGGGTTGCCTCCTTCTGCCTGGCAGGTTATACGGGCTGTTTTAGTCACGTGTGCAAGTGTGAATGGTGACCTGACAAACCCACTCTTAAAGCTGGCATTGCCAATCTCAATGTATACTTAGAAATTGATTCTAAAATAAACTTTGTTTCCACCCAAGATAGTGGCCCTTAATTTTGAACCATCAATGTAGAAACTAAAACACATTACAATATGTAATAAACAAGGCCTTCAGTGAATGAAATAAAATGTAAAATTAAAATCCTAGTTTCGAATCCAAATGAAAGAAAAGCAAAAGGATTAAACGTAAAATTCCAAATATCAGTATCAGTGGCCGGGGTAGTTGGTTTTAACGGGTTAGCGAGGGTTTTCAAGCTCTGAAGACACGATTAAGATAGTGTGCTTAAGTAGGGGAGCCACTGGTTTGAATCTTTGATGAGTGGAGAAAGGTGGTTTCATATGCTATAGTGTAAACACAGTCAAATACACGGGATAACAAAGTATCGTGAACCGTTCCATATTTCAGCCCCAAAGCAAGCCCTACACTCATCCTCCCTTAATGAATCCATCCAGAAAGAAGACAAGACATGAGCCCACTAATTGGTTGGTTATTAGACTACTTTTTAATATCCCCCAGTCCATAAAATGAGATTTTTGAAAATTCTACTAGATTGATCTGTATAAAGGAGCTCTAGTCCATATAATTCATCCATCGCTAACGATGGAATTGTTGGTGTGATCTGAAAGATAGATTTTTAAAAATGTCACTGTTCTTTTACTTTTCTTTTCTTTTTAAAAAAACCAGTCTACTGTACCTGTAGCCAAGCACCGGGAGCACATCCTAAGTCCAAGACAGATGCACCAGGTTTTATAACTTTATACTGTTTCTGTATCTCCAAGAGCTGTATAATTATGAAGAGCATCAGACAATTTTGAAATTTGGTTGAAAAAAACAATATGAGAGGGTGCAGGAGGATACCTTAAATGCAGAGCGAGCCACATAGCCAAGTCGCTGGGCCTCTCTGTAGAAAAAATCAGGGGCTCCACCGCCGCTCATCTTATTGAACAGCTGTGCAGCGGTATAGAGGGTGTTGTGCTGTTTAAATGTCTTTATCAATTTATGGGTATGGCTTCCAGACATTAATTAGCCCTATACCGAAGTGTTAACTGTACAAACGGAAGGATTTTGTTCTCAGGATTATGGAATTTGATTTGAAATGCTGATGTAAAAATTGTAATGTAGTTGTCTGTCAATTCCTTAATATATGATAAAATCATCATGTTAATTTCATTAAAGTATAGGTATACATTATGGATATTATTTGACATAGATCAAAGAAATGAGGGGTCTTCTACCAATTTCTATTGACTTAAATTTTAAAATTGAAAGGTTTTTTCCATATTTAATCTATCTCTTTTGGTTTAGGATCAAGGATTGAGGGCTTTTCTCTAGTTTTTATCAATCTCCTTCAATTTAGAGTTAAAGATTTGAGGGTCTTTTTTTGGCTTTTATCAATCTCTTTTGATTTAGAATAAGGAAGTGAGGGTCTTTTTTTGGCTTTTATCAATCTTCTTTGATTTAGAATAAGGAAGTGAGGGATTTTTTCCAAATTTTATCAATCTTCTTTGTTATAAAGTTGAAGCTTAAGGTGACTCTTACATCCTTGGTTGATATCCTTCAACATAGAGCTAAGGATTGAGGAATATTCTTCAAAAGAAATATGCATTAAATCCTACTTATTTCAATGAGAAAAGTATTACAGGTAAATTTTATTTAGGTAAATTTTAGTTGAATTTTAGCATAGTAACACCACCTAGAAAATAAGAAGAAAAATAGAATACA
>VDFB02306514.1:0-18338 GCA_007258455.2 Sequoia sempervirens | reverse complement strand
TCTCATAGATTGGCGAACAAGTTCTTTGCAAAGCCGAGCTAACACCGGGGAGATCACCTGGAGGTAAGCTCACTCAAAAACTAACATTTAGATCATCTCATTCTTGGGCACCCTTGAGCTACAAGGGCGCTTTTTCCCATGTTTGACTGTCATAATTGATGATACTTGCTTTCAGCATCTCCTAACTTCGCCTTCCTTTGCCGATGATCGATGAATCAGGGGAACCTGCTTGATGATGCGTTGAAAAGCTAGCAGAATCACGAAGGGGATGATTGTCTAGACAAAACTTGATGAATGCCTTTGATCTTTTGAATTCATGAGCACCCCTAGCCAGCAAGGCGCTTTTGGCTGCAACTTCATCACTTTCTTGAAAGTTCTCACCTCTTCGCACTTCGTGTTCACCGTTGTAGCTTAACTAACTTGATCACCATTGCGACGACATGAACGTGTTCACCGTAGCAATTGCTTTCACCATGTTGCATGTACGGGTGCTTGAAAAATTCATCAAGGCATTGACTGCGTAGCCTCTTTGTGGTAGCAAGGCGTGCATTCTCCGGACTTAGAATATTTTCAGCATTTTTCACTTTTGAAAATCCCCTCCGTCGCAAAGCATCTTTCGCCATGGATTCTTCCTTGAAGCTTTTGAGGCTTAGATTTTCACCACCTGGTACTAGCCATTCTGCCATTAATGGTTGCGAAGGTCCTCTCTTTCTTCCTAAAAATTGAAAATAGACCCACCAAAGTAAAACAAACTTTTTGGTGATTTTGACTTGACCAGTGTGATCATGAAGTCAATTTATCCTATCAAAACCATTTTCAACTAATTCTGGAAAGGTCCTATTTTTAGGGGTTTTCCTAAAAACTGGGGTTTGAAACCCTAATTTTCAAATTCTTAGAAATTTGCAAGTATCTTCCTTGACATAAACCCACAAAAAGCCTATGTTTTGTTTAACCTAAAACGGACTTTTGACAACAATTTTACATGATTTAGCTCATTTTAGGAAAAATGCCTTATTGAAGCAAAAATTTATTTTGGGTACAACAGGGCTAATTTTGAGTTTGGACACATGATTTTTAGCAATATGCTATTTTTAGTTCAGTGATATTTCTAGCTGTAGCCCTAACAACAGTTCAGTATTGGGTTTCCAATTTTGGCAAGGGTGGCATTTTTAGTTGTTGAGTTATGTCAATTTTGGCAATTCAATGCTTCCACCATATTTGGAGTTCAAAAAGGAAAAATATAAAATATAACTTAAGTTATAAAGCTACTTTTGGACCCCCCATGCCTAGGAAAGTGAACTTAAGTTGTTTTAAAAAGGGGGCCATGAAGTTGGATGCCCAAGTTGGGAGTTTAATGAAAATTAAAATAAATTATTATTCCTCTAGGGTTGGCATCCCATTTGGAGGGAAAAGCTTTTCAAATATTGGAACCCTATTTTCTATTTAAACCCCCTCAGAGCTCTCATTTGGCATTTATGTCGAAGATTTGATAACAAAGTGCTATCGGCATGATGCTGGAATTCTTCAAGGCCTTGAGGACGAAAACCCTCAATGCTTTGTTCTAGTTTCAGGGTTGAAAGATACTCCTTAGCTAGACTAGAGGAGCTTCATTTTAGGAGCTTCCATTGGGCTTAATGGTGATGTTTTCAGTTTTGAAGTTTTAATGATGGTTTGCTTTGATGATTTCTAGTATTGTTGCATATGGTTGAGTTATTCCAGTGCAGATTGGAGCTTTTAGAGTGATATTTCAGACTTGGTGCTCTTGCTAATCCTTGTTTCCCTAGCCCATTCGTACCACCTATTTGTTCATGCTGACTTGGGCATTGGGAACCTTCTTCTGGGTATCAAACCAATCTCTGCCTTTGTCTTGGGCACCCCTTTGCTTGAGTTTGCAGGATTTTTAAAGGAGCTTTGGATTTACTAGAGTTGGATGCCCCTCTAGCCGAGCCGTACAATCTAGGGCAGCCAGCATCTTGGCTGTGGAAACTGAAATCTTCCCTTTATCGTTGTTGTTTGATGTGTTTTGGTGGCACCTAGACCTCTTTCTTGCTTGTTGATCATTTGGTGGTGTTCCTTGCTGATTTAGTGATCCGTAAAGCGGAAGGGATCTATGACAAATGTTGCTAAGTGATTATGAACAAAGTCATAAAGACATCAATAATGGAGTAGCAGGAACATTAAACTGAGAGAATTCAAAACATAGAACCAAGAGAGAGTAAAGAAGACACCAATTTGATTACGGAGTTCGCCACAAATGTGACTACGTCTCCAGGTCAAGCTCAACTGAGTGACCAATCTATTGAAATGTTCTAAATGGCAGTACAATCTCCACTAGAGCCTCTTGCAACACTGCTTTACAATATCTTGTAGCCTTTCCACAAAGTCATACAAAATTCCTCTCACTCACACCCCTCTCAAAAGCTCTCAAGGCTAGGGATGATTAACATAGAGTAAGGAAACTGACTCTGCCTAAAGGATCTACTACAAGATTAGAACATCATTCCATCACAACTCAAATATTCTCCTAACTAATAACCATCAATGGTTAATTAGTTTAGAATTCGGGCTTATAATCCATCAAAACAAATCGCCCACATGAATGATTCTGACCACCTCACGTGGTGCAATGGTAAACAATTGTTTTGGTCGGTGGGAGGTCACGGGTTCCAAACCCGTTCCGTTATTTTCAAAACCGTTTAACAACAAACAAATAACAAAACAAAAATCCGCTCGAACTCGGATGAAGACTCTGTGTGTGGTGCAACGGCCTGGGCGTTGGCTTGCCCCGTGGAGGTGCGGGGTTCTAACCCCCTTAACTGTTTTGTTTTTAACTAACAAAACAAATTTAAAAATCGACGGAGGAAAAAGCCAAGGCCATGTGTCTTGCTTCGGAGTTGCCACGTGTCACAAAGCAATTCAACAGAGCCATCCACATTGCCAGCAAATGGAAGAATGCCACATCAGCTATGACTCAAATGCCACGTGTCAGGATAGATTCGTGGGTCCCGTCCACGTCACCTGCCACTCATCAACCGTACTACCAACTCATCGTACAGACTGACACGTGTCAGCTTCTAATTGGTCCAGCTCGACATCCGTATGATGACCCATCCATCAAGTCAGCATGATGACGTCATGCTAACATCAGCAACCGTACCACATGGTACCTTGGTCAACTAAGACTTTGACCGGCTATATCTCGTGCATACGAGCTCCAATTTGAGCGAAACGAACACTGTTGGAATCATGACGATGAGACCTTCGCGATGACGCTGACTTTGATCATTTTTTATGATGTCCAATTTCATCCTTTTTTTCTCATCCCTGGAAGCTGAGTTGACCAGCCTTTGACCAAAGTTTGACCGGCGATATCTCACACATACGGACTCGAATTTCGATGAAACGAACATCGTTGGGTTCGTGTCATCGAGCCCTTTAAAGTGACATTGCTTCGGGCTGATTCTGAGTCCAACTTTTTGCCTTCTGACGGCCTCCTAGTCCAAGGGTTGAGCCAACTTTGACTGCGCGCAACTTGAGCAAACAGACTCCTTTTTCGCCCATTCAAGTTGCGTTGGATTCAAGATTCTGAGCTCTACGCCATGGCACTGCTTCTGGGAGAAATGGGAACACTCCAATTTTTAAGTTCAGAAGATCCTCCTGGATCATTTAGAGGGTGTTTGGTGAAGTTGAGAGCATCATTTGCTTGCTGGTTGGAGGTGTATCAGACCTGAAACTTGCATTAGACCTGTAACAGCAGCATTCAAGACCACATTCAATCACTTGGGAGTCTTCATATTGAGGTATATTTGTGGTATTTTGTGGGGGAGTTCTTATTTTCTCATTGTAGCATCTTTGGGCGGAGTTATGCTTCATGTTCTTATCATTTTCCTAATATAGCAGCAGCATATGATGTACTGAAGGATTTTCATAAAGAGCTTATTGTAACACCATTGGTAGTACATTGGTGATTGCTCTTGTATTTACATTGCTACTTTCTGCACTAAACAAGTGGTGGTCCTGTTGAATAAGTGGTTGAGCTTCCTTTATTTTACATGCTACTCCCATTGAATAAGTGGTTGAGCTTCCTTTATTTTGCATGCTACTCCCATTGAATAAGTGGTTGAGCTTCCTTTATTTTGCATGCTACTCCC
The DNA here is from genome assembly GCA_007258455.2 of Sequoia sempervirens. Lineage (NCBI taxonomy): Eukaryota > Viridiplantae > Streptophyta > Pinopsida > Cupressales > Cupressaceae > Sequoia > Sequoia sempervirens. The sequence continues at coordinate 14,187 of VDFB02306514.1, read as the reverse complement.
ATTGAATAAGTGGTTGAATTTTAGTTTGCTTTCATGTTATGCCCATTGAATAAGCAGAGGACTTTGCTTTGAATTGGTCAGCTTGCCGCCAAGTGTTTATTTGCTTTGTTGTAATTCCTGTTGAATAAGCAGATGATTTCCCTTCATGCACTTGGTTTGCTTAGAAGTTCAATTATTGTAAGCCTTACCACCGTATACTCTCACCTTGCCCACATCGAGATATGGGTGATCAAAATGTGGAAGGTATTTGCTTTCAATTAGCTTGATTTCCAATTAATGCAAAGAGTCCCTTCTCATTGTATGCTCTCACCTTGCCCTCATTGGGATCTTGGTGATCAAAAAGTGAAGGGTTGCTTACTCAATTGTTTCCCATTTTATTTAGCTAACACTAATGAGTGCAAATATGAAAAAATTAAGGGTGGGTTATTACATCCCAAATCCCTAAATCCAAGCTATTCTCTAAGTGCCAAGGGTGTCAAACTCAAAGCAACAAACCTCTAACTTATGATCACATAGGGCAACACTAGACCGATTTACTAAGGTGAGTAAGACCTTTTTCAACTTCAAGCTCAGCTAGACCCAATGGTGCTTCCCTAGAGGCATCTTTAATAGGATTAAACACAACTAGAGATAGACAAATACACAAAACTGCTGCATAGTATCTGGTGTATGTCTAAACCCAAAAGCTATCACTAGGGCAATAACTAACCTACTGCTATAACCTCTATTAAGTTCATAAGCACACCACTACATAACAATAGGATGTGGGTATATACAACATGAATCTTTAAAAATAAATATAGTTATGGATCACTAAGGATGTTTTCCTTAAAATGTTAAGTCATGTAATGCATACAAACTACTTCCTATTCCTAATCTATTGATGTAAGATATTTTCAGTTTAATTGTATGGTGGATCATTACTTCTAGGACAAGTGCCTTGTCCATTAGGTCACAAAGTCCAAGCATACCATGAGGAACAACAAATAAAAATCATAAAGGAATATGAACTATGCAGACACATACACCACAAATAGAAAGCAACTGAACATACTTGGTAATCCATCCCTGACTATGGAAATTCATATGCAATGAAGAAAAGACCATTACGAAGTTTGTAACAACTTAGAATGTTGTCCCATTCATCCAACATTCGATCACATTCATACCAGCATACTAGCAAGAGGAAACCCTAAGCTAGAACTTCCCAAAAAAATCCACAAATGGAATCATGCAGACATTCAATTGCAAGAATCATTTGCAAAATTATTCTCCTTGAGATTTGCAAACATCTTCTACTCAAGTAGTGACTAGAATTGAAAGAGTTGAAACCTAAGAAGCTCCTCTGGCTTGCAGTCACATGAAAATGTAAAAATGACTAACATTCTTTTTGGAAAATGAATTGGCATATATGGCACTCTATTGATTGTCTCATTGCTTCAAGAATTGAAGAGGAACAACAGCCAATGGATGTTGCATGAAATGCGAGCTTAGGTCCCATGAAATCCAATTGAAATGAGGCCTAGATGGCATTCCTCATCCTTTTCCATTGCTGGAAGTACATGTGAATCCACACCCTTAAAATGAACAATTGTTTTTGAGTGGGAAAAATCTGATTGGATAGTTATAGGACCTAATTGGGTCATCAATGGTATATTGGGATGTGTGAGGAGGAAGGTGGAAGTGAACAACGCAAATCAGAGGAGTTTGAGAGTTTCAAGAAATGGAGATCAAGGATACCTCATGACCCATACCATTGTCAAGGAGTCAAGGATCGGAGTTACCAAGGAATTCATCCCTTAAGGTATGCAAATTGGGGTAAGTCTAAACTCGTGATCTCAGAAAAGTAATACAGTGTGAGACATCAAGGATTGAGTTCAAGGATGTCACATACCATGTACCACATCATGAGTAATCTTGCATCTCCAACTCTAAAAACTTTTACACAGGAAAATGTCAAAAGTCAAGGATTAAGGCTACTAAGGAAAAGGTATTTGAGCAAAGGGATGGCCAAAACTACGTCTCTAAAAGGTAACTTAGTGTAAAGGATAGAGGAACCAATGTTCCAAGGAAAAGTAAGATAAAGTTCAAAACAATGACAAAGGAAAAGTAAAGCAGCAGTCAAAAAAGAGATGTCAAAAAGGAGAACTCTGAAATCTTGACAGGCAAAAGGGATGAAGGCGAAGAACGAATGAAAGGTATGTTGGGATGGGAAAGTATGATATCTTGACAAGGACAAAGGAACACGGAAAAGTTGGGTGGAAGGATATATCAAGAAGGGAAACTCCAAAACTTCAACATTCAACACAATCAGAAATGAACAACAAAACCTCTGCACTTGAATTTTTGAGACCTTAGCAACTTCCAACACGAGTAGGCACATGGGAGATGAAGAGAACACTTATGCAAACTTAGAACAAAGCAGATCCATTAAGAATCATCTCAAATCAGTTATCTATGATGGGGATAACAAAGCCAAAATACACAAGGGAGCTAGGGTTCAAGCACAATTTGGACACTACGAAATCGGGTTCCAACAGGACAACAATTATATTAACAAAAATAATAAAGGCACTGTATGCTAACTACATCCCCCAAAGAAAAGTCATCTTCTATATGAAAAACAAAACAAGTAATCAAGTAACATTAAATAAGGTTTTCCAAACTTGTGACAACAATGTAGAAGAAGCAGAATTTTAGTGCTAATGCTTCCACTAGCAACCAAAACAGTCAAACCATAACCTGATCTTTCCACAACTAGTGAACATTCCAAAATGAAAGAGAAACAAAGATTTAAAGCAATTGTTTCAGCTGGAAGTAGAAATAAAAACTGACATAGGAAACTTTGATCATCAACAAACTGAAATGAACCAACATATCCAAAATGAAGGCCTGTATATGAAGAATGCATTCACCACTAACCATACAAGTTAATGAATTGCTAGGAAGAACCTAACAAACAAGGAACCCAGTCTAATTATACACTCCAATTTGAAAATGTACACGCAATCAATCACTAAACCCAAGAAGTACTACAAGCATTATAGAAGCACTTTGATCATAAAAATAAAAACCCAAGTAAAAGTCCTTTTGTGTCTTCTGTTGTTCTGGTGAAGAAAAAAGATGGCAGTTTTGGTGAAGAAAAAAGATGGCACTCTACAAATGTGTATTGACTACAGGGAATTAATAAGAAGACAATTAAAAATAGGTACCCAATTTCACGGATTGACGAGTTGATCGATGAGTTGCATAGAGCATGTTTTTTCTCCAAGATAGATCTGTGATATAGATATCACCAGATTCATGCTAGAGAGGAGGATGTGGAGAAGATAGCGTTTTGGTGTCACTATGGACACTTCAAATTCTTGGTTATGCCATTTGGCTTAACCAATGCTCTAGCCACCTTTTAGTCCTGTATGAATAGGGTCTTCAGAGTTCAACTGCGGAAGTTTGTCCTCATCTTTTTTGATGATATATTAGTCTTTAGTAGGACTTGGGATGAGCATTTAGCACATCTGGACTTAGTGTTGGGCATTTTGGAGAGGGAGCCTCTATACGCAAAGGAATCAAAATGTGACTTCAACATGAGAGAGTTGTATTTGGGACATATCATCAGTGCTGAGGGAGTTAAGATCGATCCAGAAAAGGTTAAGACTACAGTTGATTGGCCTCCTCCTATGAACCTCATGTAGCTTACAGGGTTCTTTGGACTATGTGGTTTCTATTGTTGCTTCGTCAAGGACTTTTCACAACAGGCAGCTCCACTTATAGACTTGACGAAGAAAGGGGCATTTGTTTGGACTACAGGGGCACAGCAGTGTTTTGATAAGTTCAAACAGTTGATGAGTTCATGTCCAATGCTTGCTAGTCTATATTTCACACGTCCTTTTGAGCTGCAGTGTGATGCCTCAAGAGAAGGCATTGGTGCGACTGTTATGTCCCCGAATTGGAGGTATATTAAATTAATTATTTATTAAGTTATTCCAATAAAATATAATATCAAAAGGAATGACTTATTATTTAATTAATTTAATATAAAATGACTTAAGTGACTTAAAAATAAAATAATAAAAGTCATTTGAGGAATAAAATAATGTTTTTCTAGAAGCTTCTTGGAGATGTGGTAAGAAAAGTATATAAGAGGCTCATTGCTAGTCATTCAAGGATACACTTGGTTATACTTCTATTTCATACATACCTGCATGATAGAAGAGAGCTTGAATGCTTTCATTTCCTGAGGGTTTGAAGACTCTAAGGTACCGGTTTTGGTTGTGCAACACCAACCGTAGCTAGATTGGAGTGAGGGATACTTCAGTCTTTCACATTGTGCCAAATTGTGGCCAAAGGCTAATTTGAGGATTCGATTTGAAGAAGATTTTGGAAAAATAATTTGCAGCTTGTAGAAGACGATTTTTGAGTTGGACTTCAAGGCAATTGTGACATATGAAATATATGCATATTCAGTGGGAGAAATCATGGATATTTGTGCGCATTGTTGTGTAATGTCCCTTACCCGGCCTTGCCCTAGAATTCATTTCTTAATTAGGTTTAGGGTTTTTTTCTTTCCCAAGGAACATTCTCTCTATCACATAATCCTGGAATGAAATCTGCATTCACCAAATTAACAAGATTTCCACATACACATATATCTATTAGCATGAATATTTAGATATCCAAAATATAAACATAATCACAAATGTAGTTAGGCAGACATAAGAGGAGTGTCATAGGTGGATCCGCCCTGAATCCTTCATGTTAGGCGTGGGAGGTTGTTCATCACAATCCTCCTTTCTCAACAACTTAGTACCTGCATTCTCCACACATGGCAGTACCTCGGAAGACATTGCCCCTATCAGGAGAGGAGGGAAACCCTAAGGACCAAGGGCTTAAGGCCTACCACACTTGTATGCAGCAAAATCTAGGGTGGGACCCCCACCCTTCACGACCAAACCCTTGCCTTGGGCCTATGGGCATGAGGGTGGGGTTTTTAGGCAAACCACTTGGTGAATGTTTCCCCCATCCTAGTAGGGTAACAAACACAGAGTAGACAATCTTTGTACAGTCACATATATATATGTATTCATTATTGATTCACCTATATTCATTATGCTTTATGAGTATGATCATGATCATATAACCAAATGAGATGTATTTAAAGAAATGTATCAACTATGCACAAGTAGATATAGCCAAATATATTCATGTCCATTCTTATGATCTTATTTTCTAACCATGATAATGCAGTTTATAAGATTCAGCATCAAACAAAGCTAAATGCAGTCCTATGAGTGAATTCCTTAAATTATTATCATATGTGTATTCCCCTAATAGTGTATGCAAAGAGGCCAATTATAATGCAGTTAATGAGTCTAGCAACAATTAAATACATTTTCATTTATCATTGATTCTTTAAGTCCATATTAATATCATTTCATCATGATAACACTAAAGAAAGCATTACACCAATAATTAGATTAGCTATATTAGTTCCTTATATTCAAAATATGCTAAATATTATTGCTAAGTGAGTACATCACCTTGAGTTGCTGTACCTCTCCACGCCTTTTGATGCCTTACTCGCCTCCTTCAACCTTTGATCATAGGATGAGGACAATTCATAATCTACTTATGTTTATATTAAAGAGTCATCATTACTTATAAGGCTTAATAATTGCTGCAAGTATCCTTATTGTATATATATATATATATAAATAATTACTCCCTTTATTGTAGATTTATCATTGCCTTCCTATATTTCTTATTGCCAAATTTCTTATTTATTCTTTTAATGTTCCTTTATATTTCTATTAAATCTGTATATACTTCTTTTAAATCTGCTTATAAAGATTTTCCTCCTTCCCCTTTTTAATCTCCTCATCTATCTCCCTTATATATCTTTCATTTCTTGGGAATCACACCTCTTCTTAATCAAATGCCCCTTTTTAGAAGAGGCACAACTATTCCCACATATATCCCTCCAATGAGAAGGGTCACACCCTTTCACTAATGTTAGTCTTACAATTACTAATCATTATCTCCTTACTTACTACTGATCGCAGCCCTTGGTATATTAATTCCCTTCACAATAAGATCGCTGCTTTTTACTTTCCTTATTGCTGACTTTTACAGTAACCAATCGCTGCTTTTAGGAAATAACATATCCCTTGATGAACTGCTGCATTTAATATTTTGTTTGCTGTCTTTTTACATAGGGTCGTTGCATTTGTAAATAATGTCATTCACTATTTAGGAATCAATGCCTCTTTAGGGATCGATGCAAGTAGCAAGTGCTTTATAATTATTATTATTTATTTATTTAATTATAGCCATATTCAGATATTGTTAGTCTCTTGTGAATATTTTCATTATTATAACGATTACAATTCATAATACCAATTATTCTACTTTGTATTATAATTATTATTATTATCATAATTATGATTACAATTATTTATATATTTGGTATTTTATATTAATTTTATCATCTATTATGATTACAATATTTAAATTATTTTATATTTTAATATTTATAATATTGCATTTAGCTATAATATTATTGTGAGAATTATAATTAAATTACTAATATTTATTATTTTAATATTTATTTTGTTTTTATCTTATGATATAATATTATTATAATAATATTTAAATTGATATCTATTTAATTTAGTGTTTGTATTTCAATAGGTTACGATATTGGGGACATGACATGCTGCCATCGATTTACTCTTCCAGTTTTCAGACTTTGGCTTATAGGGAGACCAGCTTGCATCGAATTTGCTTGAAGATTAATTAAGTACCTTGTTTGTGGCTGGGCACACTTGTGAGGTGGTGCAATTTTGCTAAAGGAAGCCATTAAAAATCAGTCAAGGCACTTGGAAGGTTTGCTGGGCTCCCAGGAAGATATTCGCAGCATTTTGAAGGGCAAGTCGTCACCTTATTGGAGAATCGAACAAGTATTGTGTGGCTGCCTGCACTATGTCAGGTTCTTTATTTGTATGAATTTGCATTGTCATTTGTAGGAGAAATTGTTGTCACAAAACAGGCAAAAGCATTGTACATTTTCAGTCATATATCTATTTAGCATTGCATTTGGTTGGGAGTTGTAGTCGCTGTCCTATGACAGTCATTTGTCAATGTAATTTCAGTTAAGTTGATGTAAGGGGAAGTTGCATTTTGCATATGAGTTGAGCCTTGTAATCCCTGCAAATATCAAATAGAAATATTGGGGGTTGGCTGCAAATTGTTTGACGAATTGTCAAGTAGTTACTTTCATATCAGCTTATATAGTTTGCATACAAAGTGTTTGACAAATTGTCTCACTGCTGTAGATGCACATTTTGCACAAGTGAGTCATATATATGCACTTGAAAAATACAAAAGAGTTGCATTTCATCTTGGATACTTTATTTAGACATCTTAGCAATCATTTTCAAGCATCTAAACATCATTGGCATCAAGCAAAGTCAATCCAAAACAAACTGAAAACAATAACCAGCAGTTTCAAGGTTGCAAGCAAAGTGTTTATCAAAATTCCTAAGGCAGAAAACCAGAAGTTTTTGGTCAAATTTGGCAAGGAACTTTACAACGGTCTTGATGCAGGATAAGCATCCCATTCAATTTGAGAGTAGGAAACTACGGGGTCTTGAAAGGAGTTATAGTATTTATGATAAGAAAATGTTAGCCATAATGCATGCCTTGGCTAAATTTAGGTAGTATCTTGTGGGCAGCAAATTTGTGGTTAAGACAAATCATAACAACCTAAAGCATTTCCTAAGTCAACGTGACCTTAGTGATCGGCAACAAAAATGGGTTAGCAAATTGCAAGCATATGACTTTGACATAGCTTATGTCAAAGGTAAGAAAAATGTAGTAGTTGACAATCTTCTGAGGAGACCCTACTTGGCTCTCTAGGAGAGGTTGTAGATGATTAGAGAGAATGGATCGTAGCTGAGTATGCTAAGGATAAGTGGGCTTCAAATCTTATTGATCGTACAGTTGCAGATGACAAGTACACCCTTGTAAATGGCCTCATCATTTACAAAGGGAGGATTTTTCTTGTGCCAGGATCCTTTATCAAGAATAGGATAATGAGAGTCTTTCATGACATTCATATGGAAGGTCACCCGAGTTATTTTAAAACCTACAAGCAGATTAGGGAAGAGTTCACCTAGAAAGGGCTCAAATCAAAGGTGCTCAAATATGTGAAAGAGTGTCCTACATGCCAGCAAAACAAACAAGAACACTCTTTCCTTGCAGGATTACTATAGCCCTACCCATTCCTAACCGGAAGTGGGAATGTATATCCATGGATTTCATCATGGGTTTGCCCAAAGCAGAGAGCAAGGACTGTATATATGTTGTGGTTGATAGACTTACGAAACTTGCACACTTCTTTCCAGTTTCAGCCGCATACACAACAATGTAGGTTGCTGATTTTTTTTCAGAGAGGTATTCACTTTCAGACTACATGGGTTACCTCGGAGTATAGTGAGCGATTGGGACAGCAAATTCATGAGTCATTTTTGATAGGAATTATTCAGACTCAATAGCACAAAACTTACTCTGAGCATGAGCTACCACCCACAAATGGATGGGCAAACAGAAATAGTTAATAAATGGGTGGAAGGATACCTCAGGAACTACATTGCAAGAAAGCAAAAGGCATGTGTTAAGTGGTTGCATTTATGTGAGTATTGTTATAATACAATGTTGGCGTTTCCATTCGCACCTTTGGTTCTTGAATTATAAATGGACAGCTATGCACAGATTAATTGTTTTTCAAATTAAGAGGGGAAACTCCTTCACTGATGTTGCTTTAAAGAAAGTAAACTAAAACTAATTGCCAATCTTTTTGTTCAGCTAAGAGCACAAGGTTATAAAACTCTAGCGCCGTATTTAAGATTTTCTCTTTTTGAACTTCAACTATGACTAAGCCTACTCTAATGACGTTTTTAACAGCTCAAGTAAACTTAGAGCTTGAGAGTTAAAAGTAAACAAGGAATGGTTCTTTGACACAAAACTCACATAAACTCACTCTCAATGTACACCTTAAGACTCATTGTACTTTTAGATAGAAGCTGGAATAAGATTATATAAACATAACACATAAAACAGAAACCTAAGACAATAGATCAAAGCAGCAAAGTAGGCACAAGATTTCCTTTCTCAAATTTCAAATAACAAAGATTACACTTCTGCGACAGCAAGATTGTAGCAATAACAGGCTTATAGTTTTATGATCAACCATAATACATTGACACAAGTAACACATGAATTGAACAATATCTTGTAGCAAAGGTAGGCATACAAGCTTGCTCTTACACTAAGTGAACTAACACTAAATAACAACGTGTAGGCAAAAGTAGGCTCAGCAATTTGCTATCACAATAACCGTTAAAGAAAAATGGCCAAGGCTGCCCTTATTTATACACAAGCAAAGGAGTAGGGAACCCTAAAAATTGATGCCCTGGAAATTTGAAGCATGAAAAAGCGAGCCTCTGTGTGAGCTAATTTGGGAAATATGAAGAACTCTAAAAAAACAACACGTTTTAGCCTTCAAATCTTGACATGAAATAAAATTCTTTATTTCCTCCTCTCTTGCTTTGGATGCCACCTACAAAAATCTGTGAATACTGAATGCCAAAGACATCTCAAATAGGTTTTGAGGATAAATAAAATGCTTTATTCTCCAGCTTTAAATCTTGATGTCGATCTTGAGCAAGTTTGTCGAATGTGGATGCTATTTGAAAGTTGAATGATGAAAATTTGGAAATTTCTCTAAGGCATGAAAACTTGGACGCCCTTCTTGGAAAACTTAGCCATTTTCTTGAAATTTTCAACTTTTTTGCTTGATTTTGACCTCAGTTTGATCCTCAATTCTAGGCGCTCAGTGAATCCTATGAACTAGTTGATGATCTCGTTGCGGCACCTAATTGAATCTGAGATGATTGTTCTAGAGACTGCAACCTCAAAGAATTGAATCTGAGGCCTCAAAATCTTGGGCACCCCTGGCTACCTGGGGCACCCATCCTTAGCAAAGTTAGTCAAATTTTGATATTCTTCAATTTTACATTGCTTTTTGTTCTTTAGATGAATTCTCAATTCCAGAAGCTTGACTAACCCAATGAACTGGTTGTCAGATTCATCGGATAGCTTGGAGAATTCTAAGGGGGGTCTTTTGGAAGTGACTAGCCCGAAAAAGTAGTTTTAGGGTCTCAAAAGTTTGGGCACCCCTCACTACTTGGGGCACCTTTACTGCCCAGACTTAGTCATTTTTACTTGATTTTCAACCTTCAAACTTGATCTTCCATGCTCTGTCCTCCGCTTGATTTGCAATTGCTAGTGACAGATGAATCTGATGATTGAGTTGAGACATCCACTAGATAGCTAACAAAATTCTGAAAACAATGATCATATTTGCAAACCCTAATCTCCAAATTAGGTCCTCCAAAACCCTGGGTGCCTCTGGCTAGCTAGGGCGCCCAAAGATCCCAGAGATAGAATATTTTTCAATGGTTTCACAATTTGCAATTTGCTTCTTTGATGAAACTTCTCCATTCGATATGAGATTCTGGCTGATAGCTTGATCCGATGGACCTATTGTTCGATTCACTACAGAGCCGAAGGAATTATGAGCAAGACACCTTAGAAACACAAACCATAATTCCATCATTTGGCACCTTGAAAGGTTGCGTGCCCCTGGCTAGCAAGGGCGCCTTTACCCTCCAGCGTTAGTTTTTTATTTGCAATTTTAAACTTTCTCCCTCGTTCCTCGCATTCTCCGCTTCGTGCTTAGTAGCCGAGATTGAAAAGTATTCTAATGCATGAATGGCTAGGCACCTTGACCGGGTAGGGGCACCTAGCATCTCCAAACTTAGTCAAATTTTTTCACTTTTCAAGATTCTTCAACCTCCTTCCTTTGTTCTTCATTCCTCGAGCATCTTTTCCGTTTCTCGATCTGTGCAATGCTTGAGACCTTGAATCTGACACCTGGTAGTTGAGCAACCTCCATTGATGACCTTCGAGCTCATAATTTGGCTTTTGAAAAAGCAGAATAGACCCATTAGAGAAAAATGGATCTTTTGACGATTTTGACTGGACTAGCCTGTTGAGGAAGTATTTTGAGCCAATCAAAATCAGTTTGAACCCCTAAACTCAGACTTTCTATATTTAGAATTTTTCTATTTTTAGAAAATTTTGCCAACATCCATTTGAGAAGAAACCCAAAAACAAGTCTATTTTTAGAAAATTTCCTAAAATTTAAGGCCGAAAAACTGAGATTTGGGTTTTGTAGACAAGGTCGCTCTAAGCAGACCCAAATCCTCAAATTTTGAAAATTTTGAGTTTTTGACCAACATGTATGACATGCAAATCTCAATTTTTTGACCTTTTGACAATTTTTTAACAACACTTTTGACCATTTTTTCAAAATGCCCAAGTGTAGCAAAAATTTAATTTTGGGTACAACATAAGACCTACCACATGTCTATATAAATGTTACCATTCATGGCACATTATGGCTATGATGCTCCGAATTTCCTAGATCTATTGTTTGGAGATAGTCAGCTGCCCAATGCCAAGGACTTGTTACAAGACGGCAAGGACATAATGAGGTCCTTGAAGGAAAATAATCAAAAGGCACAAAATCAAAGAAAACAACATGCAAATCAATGCAGAGTTAAGTGTTCCTTCAAGGTGGGTGACATGGTATATCTGATGTTGCAGCCTTACAAGCAATCCACTCTCAAGAAGAGTGGCATCGAGAAGCTTAAGCCACATTACTATTGTAAGAGACCTATTGTCTCTAACCTTTGATAACTGATGTTGAGTGATGAGGGTTTGCAATTTTTGTGTTTTTGATATAATAATGCATAAATGACAAATGCATAAAATGCAAGAAATAAAGATTAATTTGGAAAATGTCAAACTATTACAAATGTTGCAAGCATATATCTTTATTCATTTATTCTTCAAAGATTTTACAGCCAAATGCATACCCGGAAACAATCTTCTGATCTTGAAGAGATGATGAAACCCTTATTCTGAATCTCTCCTGTAAATTCGATGAAGCACAATGTTGACTCCTAGACAAAGCCAATCTGAACGACAATCCTTCAAAAGATCTTTCACAAACTCAGGTATGCAAATCAATGAGAGTTTTCATTCTCAATGATCAAGGAAGTGCAAAAACCCTAGGTTTCCATCCTCAAGAGCCAAGCTCTCCAAAGCACAAATTCAATATGTAAAATGATCCAATGATGCCTTCATTTACTTTTCGATGGCATATATATACTTCTCCAATTAGGTCGATCCCTTCTAGAAGTCTCTTTTAAATCATTTAAAATGATATTTAATATTTTCCTTTCACTTTAATAAATACTTTAATAAATGGGCGCTCATTAAATAATAATATATAATATACTTTAAGTGACCTTTTGAGGGTCATGTCCCCATCGGACATAAAGTGAAATTAAAACTTTATAATTAATTATTAACAAAGTAATCACTTTATTAATAATTAAATAACATAACTCCACAAATAATCATTATTTCTCAATTTCGTCTTAACCTGGGAGTTAACCATTGTATCCACTATGCATCCAACTGCCTTACTAAAAATAGTATGGGTCCCTCTCTAACATCCGGTGACATACTGTAAATAGTAAGTCCCTCAAAACTGAACTAGATACCTTTGAATATCAATGCCTCATAACATAAAAAGGATTTGGAAAGATTAGCACTAACAACTGCCACCTGAAGAGCTCCACAACAACCAAACTGAACCCTCTAATCCACCACACTAGCCTACGAGGGTCAACTAATAGGCTAATCCTTCGAACTCTAATGCTCACGAAAATGGGGACATTACAATCCGCCCTCCCTGAAATTGCTTGTCGCCAAGCAATCTCTCCTGCAAAGAAACACCACCCCTCAGAAGGCCCAAAAGAGCTGTGAAATGTCCCACACATCTTTAACTGACTCCTATAGCTCCAACATAAACACATCTGTGCAAGCTATCCCTGGATCCCAAACCCAAAATGGAAGTTTGTGTGTCTGACAACCTCAAACTTCTGTTGCGCTCTACTGCCTCCAACTTCACCATGCTGAAAGTGGTGAAGCAACCCAATGGGACCCGTCCAATACTCAATGCCAAACCTGTCACCACCTAGATCCCAATACAATCTGAACCGACATCCATCTGTCATGTGGTGATAAGAACATCTAGAAGCATCTACTCTACCAATTCTCTCTCTGTCCTCTGCTAAACCCTCATGGATGCAATAACTAACCAAGCCATCATGCCTACTGACACCATAGTCACCCTGTAACCATGTACCTGTATGAAAACTTTGTGACATAGAAGTAGCAAGCCTTGTCATATACATATCAGCATGATGGATAACTGACTGTTGTCCCTGCAAGTAATCCCCCACAAATAATTGAGTCAGGTACTTGCAGCCGCTAATCCCATCTTCTGAAGATGGCAAACTCCTATCCCACAACGGATGGTATAAACCGTGAGCCACTCCACACCAACGCATCATCAATTGCTTCGTGTGTGGACTAAAGGAGAAGTGATGAGCACTCCTCACTATGCAGTCAAGATAAAATGCTCCCACCTCTGTCAATGGTTGACCATCATAGTCCTGGGGAAACAAATCAGCTGCATGAGATTAAGTGACTGAATTGCTTCCAGGTGAGGGAAACAAATCAACGTGAATACCAACCTCCATACTGGATGATGCCCAATATATCTCCTATGATGATGATGGAGTAGCGACGTGATCTGTCAAAAAAATCTCGAGAGAATCAACTATCACATCACAATAGCTCTCAAACACTTGCTCTGCATCACCTAACATGGGACTAACCTCAAGAGAACCTGGTGCAACAAGTAGTTCTTTGCTGCTCTTAACCAAAGCACTCATCCCATCTGAAATAACTACACCAACATCTGTGATGGAGGTAACCACATCCTCAACCTGCTCTCAGCTATGAACCATGGGTGTATGGTCATCACCAACTATTGCCATAGAAACCTAAACTGCATCTGTAAATGGTGAAGACTGTGTCAAGCTCAACTCCACGGTAAGCTCCCCTAACCGTGATTGTGACTCTTGTACGGCCAACTGACTACTCTTCAACGAGTCCATGGTCACCTCAAGCTCATGAGTGAGCTCATCA